>BEXV01000474.1:6770-20274 GCA_003118195.1 Hemicentrotus pulcherrimus | reverse complement strand
AAAATGAGAAGGAAAAAAGCGTCTAAAGACAAAGACGATTGGATTTATATAACGTATACAAATGTTAGCTTTGTAATTCTTTAGGAAACTTCTTGGAAAATAAATGACAGCAATGAAAACTTACAGATACTATACAAAGCTAATTATTTAATAGTATGTAGTCGTCGATTTATTTCATCAACTTATTTGTCAATGTTATCATTCATTCATTTACTGTGATGTATTTGTTGTTATATTCTTCTAGGTGAAACATTTCTTTCGCTAGCGAAATGGGATATTGGTGAAGAGGGGGGTGGGGGAAAACATGATACTGTGTATTCTAGTGTAGTAGGCCAAAGCCTTTAATATTCAAGATATAATTCTTTTTCTACTTATCCACTCTCCCCCACTCTCTCTCTCTCTCTCTCTCTCTCTCTCTCTCTCTCTCTCTCTCTCTCTATATATATATCTTCCCCCTACTCCCTCCCTTTTTGACAATTACTCTTTCTCCATCCCTTTCCACTTTTTTTCTATTTTTTCCACCACTATTTTCTATTTCTATTTCTCTTAGCTCTTCCCTCTCCCTCCCCCTCCCTCTCTTTATCTCTCCCTCTCTCTCTTTCTCTTTCTCTTTCTCTCTCACTCTCACCCTTCCTCTCTTCATATTACGTCCTTTCTTCTCTCTCCATCTCCTCTTTCTCTTTCTTTCTTTCTCCAACTGAGAACATGACACAAAATAAGGAGCAGCGTTGATCTAGAACCCACCTAAAGGGCGGTGGCATGATTTCTCAAATCTATTACCATTAATTTTGAGAAATGAAAATAAATGTTGATATCACTTAGGATAGATACCGGTACCAGGAACGTATCAGAAAAGTTCATTAAAAACTAAAATATTCCAATCAGTAACTTACCCACATACATTCGTTTTCTGCAAGCATGACACCCATTTAATACTAATAGTGTACAATTAAACCACGTGCACGAGGAAATAATATCCTAATTAAGCATTAGATGCATAAATGGTGGAATTTTTCTCAGTCGATGAAAGTAAAAAGCCATTTATATACAAATTAAATATCAGCAAGAGCTATTAAATGCGCAGGTTGCTATAAATGGTTCATCAATATAATAGAATGCCACTCAACATGGTTCATGTCAACACGGTTCAATATCGATGGAAAATATGGAAGTGATGGCATACCTTTCCACATCAGTATAACAAAATTACTGGCAACTCAAGTTCAATGCATTGCTATTAGCAGAGAGTAGGGGCGTCGGAACGTCTTCCAAATTGGCGGTGGGGGTGGGGGAGGGGGTACTACCAAATTACACTTTCATAAAAAAGAGGCACCTACAATTTTAAGGGAAGCCTCAAGGCAAAAATATACAATCATTAGACATTGGTATAAACATTGCGATTACATTATCAGGAATGATTTCAATATTTGTTTTTCTTTTTACATGGTGCAATATACTGCTTAATAATCATAGTTTGCAGTTGGATATGATGGTCTAAATATTCAAATTGCGAGAAAGCAAAAAATTTAAGATTTGTGAGCATTGCGACTGATTACATCTTGTAAAAAAAAATAAGAACAACCCTGATGGTGTTTTCATCTCAATTTCATCATGAAAGACTGAAAAGTCTTTAATAAGTTATAGAAATATATCGACTATAGCTTTGGGGGGATTAAAGAAAAAAAATTGCTCTTAGTCGCTTTAAATTGGGGGTACATGTTTCTGGAGAAAGGAAAAATAGGGCGTGTATCAGAATGAAAAATAGGGGCATTTAACAGAGGCGAAAAGGGGCATTTATGAGATTGGGGAGGGTTTTTTTTTTTTTATAAATAAAAAAGAGGCACTTATTAGTAAGGAAAAGGAGGCACGAAGTCAAAGAAAACAGGGTACCTCTTAGATTTGAATAGGTGCAATTATCAGAGGTAAAGAAGGCACTTATCAAAGGTGGTAGGGTGCACTTAATAAAATGCAGAACATGTACGTTTAGGGTACTTGAAAACTTGTGTGGGCACTGTGCCCCCTGTACCCCACGTCGGGTGGCGCTGCCTCTAGGAGAGAGAAGAAAAGGTTGAGAACAACACTTAGGCATAAAAAAGGTCGAAAATACTTAGTCATTACCGAAATTAGTTAATGTACATGTGTAAGTCATAGGTGTCTTTCGTCTTTTAGCGTACACCGTCTTCAAATTGTGTACTATTCCGTGAACCATATAAAAAATAGTGATGAGTTCAACACGTCTGCGGGTGTAATTGATGTTTGTTAAAATTAATTTCTTGAGTTTTCCCGGTGGATGGGCACGGAGTGGTTGGCGAGACGTGGTTATGCCTGGGACTCTCCCCTGTCATCACTGCGTAATGGGCTATCTAAACGTGTGTCGAGGGCCACTTGATAACGGCACAATTAGATTGTAGATAAAATGAATATAATAAGGTTATCAATTACTCATGTCGTTATGTCATTTTGCTAGGTGATGACTGGAGAGGCATGGGTGGATGCCTCGCAGACCAGTCAGCCATTATCATTTCCACCCTCTACAGGAGTTATATACAGGCACTTCCCTTTTTTCACCGAAGTAATACAATTTTCAATTTTTATTGATGTTATGTATGATAAAGAATTTCATCAAACCGGCTGTGTTTATCATTTTTACATTTATTGCATATTCTAGTCAGAACTAGTTAAAGAGTATCTTTACAGGCTGATCTAATTGCTTAACATCTATTCAAATCTCTCCACATCTATGTCTTATAATTAGAATCCGTGTATATTCCATTTCTAATCCTTTATGCAATTTATTATCCATATTTTCTCCATAGTTCCTCCATATTTATTCCATCAATATCTACATATCTCTATGCCCTGCATATAGGCCCCTCTCACTCTTCAATTTTTGTACCCGTTGTGCCAACTATTCATAATTTTTCTCTGCTCTTTTTTTCTCTACACTTTTAATATATCTCCCATTTTTCCCCTTCGCACATAATCAACCAATCAAGTCCCTCGATCTTTTCACAACTGCCTCGCATCCCTCTTCGCACCCATCTTTCTGCCATGCTGTATATAACATCTCTCTCTCTCTCTCTCTCTCTCTCTCTCTTATCCACAGGTCTTCTGTCACTTTGGTAGTCTCTCTCTCTCTCTCTCTCTCCCTCTCCATCTGCTCTCTATCTATCTATCTATCTGTTATTTGTTTTTATTCAAAATTCATTGACACTCATGAAATTTCTACCTGTAAAATGGCTTTTATTTCAATGAGCAAATATGAGTAAATTGTCAACATGAGCAACGTGACATCCTGGAAATAGCTACATCAAAGTGCTAGAACGCATCTCTAGATACAAATAATGTTCATTATCAGAGCAAAACATGAATTCATCTTTTAACATTACTGTTCATTAATTCTGAACTACTTTAAAACAATGCAATAAATAAACATTTCCATAACTGGGCGCTTTTTTTTAACAGAGTAATTCAATTAATATGATACATGTATCATCTTCACGAAAGGCAAAAAATAACTGATTGCCTATTTTATACTTGTATCAAGAAGTAAGATAGCACTGGCAGTAAATAGCACCCACCAATATAGCACCTACACAAAGAAAACTAGGATTTTGAAAAGGCCCAAAATACCTTGACTTGGTCTTGAAATTCAACTAATGCTATGGTCACATTACCCAAATGTAGCCTGCTCGGCTACAAGAATATCAGTAGCTTATGGCAATTATTTCAACTTGCAACATGTTTTATGACATGGGGCCACAGTACAATTTTACTACACCTGGATTGAGAGCGGCAAATGTAGATTAATGTGCGGCAAATGTCGATTAATGTCCTGCAAAAGTGGCCAAACTACACAAGTGCCTTGCCAGGGTACGTCAGAGGGGCAGCTGGGACTCGCCTAGTCCACCACTGCCTGGACTCTTCTCCAGTCGTACACCTTAGAGACGTACGCGCCCGCTCACACACTAGCTATATGTAGAACAGCATTATGCACAAATACAGAGTTTTTTTACTTAAGGTAGGTGAATTCCTGGGGAATGGTGAATTTGGTTTAAGACTCACCTAGCAAACCATTTTATCCATAGTCTGGTTATGTACTTGACTACACCACACTTCAACAAAGTTGAAGGTGAATACTCAAGAAATTAACTGAAATCGAATTTGCCATTTTATTTCATTTTATCTGAAAGGAGATATAAGGCCTACACCTGGAAACTTGTGTAAATTTTGTTTCCTCCACAAACTCAACACAGATGAGTAAATAATTAAGATCTCCTGTTTATCAACAGGATTAATCATTATTCAAACTTTTTTTTAAAATCCTTTCAAATCTATATGTCGTGGCTTTGAAGTAAAATTACATTTGTCATATTCATAGGATAAACTGAAGTGATAAACATTTCTTTTATATTGTAACACTTGTAATTTCTATACCTCCATAATACTTCGGTGTCTTTGAAATGAAATTGAAAGGCGTGTCATGTCCCATTCTGACTACACATAAAACAATAAAACCAAGTATGTAGTGCTGTGACCAATGCTGTTTACATTTTAAAAAACAGTAACCTTTCCCTTACTGTAACATTCGAGTTTAAACAGGCACTGGTGATTGACACTTGGAAGACTATTTTTACATTCCTCATTGTTTTTCAGTGTATTTCTAGGTGACAAAAGAGATAATCAGAAATAAGGCTATGGCTATTGGCTAAGTGATCCTAATAGTGCCTTGACTACTGGCCAGTGACTTCAACATAACAATGACCATTAGCCATAGGTAAATGACCATAGTGGTGGCAAGGAATGAGTCACCCAATGGGTACTTTTACAATAGACCGGTTTACTAAAATATTCAAATGTATGGGTGTTTCTTTCCTGGGGATCTAGTGACAAATTATTCCATTAACCTGCTCTTAATGAATGGACTACACAACTCAGAATCCAGACTGCATACATTACTTGTTGCTATGTCAGGCAAGTCCACGGCATGATTTTGGGGATGTCGAGAACAACCTATGTTTAAAAAGAATGCATACAATTTGAATATAATAGTAAACATGTCTCTTGGGTTAAATGACTGAAAAACAGCCTTGTAAGTTGTGGCTGATAGCAGGTGTTTTAACCGTGGATGATTAAATAAAACAAACAAACAAACGAACAAACTATGCGAGTACCTTGTCCACTAGCCATTGGTAAGTGACCATATGCCACATCATCTACCAGGTGACCATGTGTTTTAAGTTAACCAATGTGATACTGGAATATGATAGTTCCTGTATTAAGTATATGGGGAATACAAGAATTCAGAATTTAACAGGTTTACATAATGGTGCCTTGATGCCATCGGGTAAAGGGTCAATGCAAGTGACTACATCTGTATGTTAATCATTAGCTGTGGGAATTAAAGTGACCATGAACTCCATCGCTATGCTATCATCTTTTCCCAGGTACCCAAGCTTTACCATGGGAATCAGGTTTGTCTGTGTAAGGGATATCCCAGATCCAGGGCCGATCTGAAACAAGAAAAGAACAGAAGCATTGGTTTTAGCAGAAATTTACAGGGTTGAGGATAAAAAGTCAATGTTTTCCTTTTTTAAAGATGATAATGACTTGAGTAGACAAGACATATTATTAATTTTATGCTACTGCTTTTATGGTGCCCGAGGAATTTGGGTTTTAGGGTTGTCTGTCAATACCACTTTTTGTTATCAAGATAAGTTGAGAAATGGGGAAGACATCAGAACAAATCTAGGTTCAAGTATGTGCCAGCAAGGAATGAAAAATTGATGTCACACAAATAATCTCCCTGTGCAATATTGTATTCATCATGGGATAGATATATCAAAAGACTCCAAGATTATTTAAATGATTCCAGGGCAAGATTAATTAACATGGGTTTTAACAAATTGACAAAATTGGAGCAATTTTTGCAAAGCCACTCTGTTGCACAAAGCAATCCTGCTATCAATTGTTTTGTGCAAAGGACCACCCAGCAAAGAGGTGAAGAAAGAAACTGAAGTGCTAATGAGAGCGAACAGGGAGTGAATTTATATTTTCAACATTTGTTAAAAATATATTCTCCTGAAAAAACCCTTTTTGATTGAGATACAATGAAAATTCATTTTATGAATCTCTTCAAGGAGGAAAATTACCTGTTTTAGAATAGGGTGTGAGAGGAACGTCCCAGGGAAGAGAGAATTCTTTCTGGCCACGCCCCTCCGTCAGAGGGAATGTCTTCTTACTCTTATCCTGCAAGAAGAAATATGGAATGCTTAATACACATTGTGATTCTACTTCTAATCAAAAGAGCACATTCCTGAAAATAAAACAAAGGACAACAACCAAAATGAATAACAACAACAACAATATAAAATAAAAAAAATAGATAAAGGGAGAAACACTAAATGATTGCACAGGAAATCAAACTATTCAAGTCTGTATTTTTGATGAGAAATGTAGAGGGAAAGCATGGCTGTTCACTCTTATTACATACCATATTCAACATGAACACATTATACAATGAACTATTATAAGTCTCAAGATCTGTGAATATATAACTCTGCAAGTGGAAGACTAAGCTAGCTTGTAAAGTCAGTGCGAAAATCTATTTAGATTTTTAAAAAGTAACAAGAGAGGAATATGGCAAATGTAACCTGCTTTATGACAGGAAGAAAGGATGAAAATTAAGTGATTTTAATAAATGAAGCCTCAGTGGTTGTCAAAAGTGATATGATTAATTACATCATGGTTGCCACAGGAGTGAAATAAGCAGATTGCGTTGTGTGTGACCATACATGCAATGACAAATTTAAAATTGAATTTACAAAAGCACCCATAAGATTTATGGTTAATCAAATATTTCACTTCATCGCTTACGAATGAAGAAAATGGATATATAACAATGATTAAATCGTGCATACATGATATAATAGCTAGTGCAAAGACATCTATACTTTGAAGGATTGTGAGACTGTGTGGTTTCAATTACCGGTAACACAAAAAAAGATTGAGAAAGAAGGAATTAATATTGATGGGAGCAAAAAAGAAGTAAAAACAAAAAGATCATTTAAAAAACTAGAAATATAGAATGGGATAAAATGGTGGAAGATGATAGAGAGCTACAGAGAAAGAAATTGAGATGGTAACACACACATGTAGGGAGGGAGGGTGAGAGAGAGAGAGAGAGAGAGAGAGAGAGGAAGAGAGAGGAAGAGAGAGAAAGTGAGAGAGAGATCATAGAGACTAAGAATATAACTTGTGAAGAAAAAAAAAACACAAGAGGAAAATGACAGAAAGATTGATGACTGGCCATTGAACATGACTTTTTACCCTTTTGTAATGAAATGGATAGACCCTATCACAAACTATTACATCTAACACTGTCAACATATGTACAATTGGTCTTGTCTAACGCAATTACAAACTCCCTAATTTGATTACCATGAAACCCCCAGCACCTAAATGTGTGTACAGTACTTTCCTTTTACAAGCAATATTTCACTGCATGCCATGAATAAGGTAAACTACCATTAAATCATCTAAACCCCAAATGGACAGTTATTTTGTTCTTTCAATCACAAGCTCTGAGATAATACACTTTTGCTAACGGAAGTATAGGCATGACAGGTTTGTATAGTAATAGTAAGGGAAAGACAACTGAGTCAATATAATAGGGTGTATTTACCTTATAAGTGGGGCACATTTGCTGCCAGTTCTGCTACAATCTTGCAATAAATCATTTCTAATTTCCACACCGGTTTGACATCAAAATTTGTAAAATACATGCACTTAGAGCGCGGAGAAAGGGGGCAGACCTAAGCTGTAATTGTTTCATTGGATTTGCAAACACTCGTAATATGACAGCTCTTTGTGCTTATGCGCAGGAATCATTTCATTTCACTATTTTGAGTTAAACAAGAGAAATAATCAGATAAACCACGAGATGTTTGCCTGGTTTCTTGATGGCCATGTCTTGTACTGCTCTTTTCTTTTCTATGGATGAATAAAGTTGGTGACTAAAGGTATTTTACATCAATAGGCAGAAACAGGCTCCATTTGATTTTTATCAAAAGTAAGGCTTTTGTCATCACAGTTACTGCGCTCGATTTTTTTTCTGAGAGGACAAACTGATTTGGTCTTTTAAGAAACTTTTACCATTATCTATTGAAGCCAAACAAACTGCCTTGATATTATTCACATACCATGTCACTCTTAACCATTAAAACTACGGACTGAAAGACATCCTTTCACTTATTGGTTTATTCTTCAAATCTGAGTGCATTTCAAACCTTTCTTGTGAAAAGAAAAAGGAAAGAATAAAAGATTGGCAATATTATGCACATGTCAAATATGTAAGATATGCTGAAAGAATGAGGAATCATCAACAAATTTGAAAGAATACATGTAGAAACATTTTAAGGATAAAAAATCGAAGGATAAAAGGGTGAGAGATATTCTGAAATAATGGAAATATGATAAATACGTTTTAGGGCAGATATGCTATAATCAAAGATAAGTGATGTAATGAAAAATGTAAAAATGAAAGGTAACATAAATGATGAAGAAAGATTACTTATAATGAGACAGTGAATGTACACCTGTCTTACGTAACACCCCTTTCTGACTCACTCTATATTTTTCATCTCTTACGTATCAATATGCGCTGAATACCAAGATTTTGAAATTTTGAAATTATAACATATTAATCTTAATACCTATGCAAAGAGATAAAAATTGAAGAGAATAATGGCTTGGTATCTCTCTCATCTTCTTATTTACATTTTTATGTTTTATGAACTGTCTTGCATATTCACACGACTGTTTAATTTCATCACATGTTCTCTTTTCCTCCTTTCCTTACCTTGTGTATTGTCTTTCTTACTTCCTTATGTACTGGCATTCTCTTTCCTAACCTCCCCTCTCTCTCTCTCAGTCTCCCTCTCTGTCTCTCTGTCTCTCATCCTCGCTCTCTGTCTCTCTCTCTCTTTGTCTCTCTCTCTCTCTCTGTCTGTCTGTCTGTCTGTCTGTCTCTGTCTCTGTCTCTCTCTCCCACTTCCTTCTATCTTCCTCTCTATCATGAATAATACCAATCTCAACACATTGCAGCAAAACTTTGCTGTTACTGCTTTTATAAATATAATATATTTGATGAAAATAAGATTGCATCAGGATGCATAATTTGAAGTGTAAATTGACAACTTATATATATATATATATATACCGGTATATATTTATTTATAAAAAACAACAACTAATTATTGGTATTTTGTGAAATTAAAAATCAAAATTCAACAACATAACCAAAAAAACTCTTTATACCAATATTATCTATAACAAGATGATTGCATCTGTGACCCTAATATGCCTCCTCCTATATGTATTTTCATTGATCAATGATCCTGGGGCCTTAAGCATCTGACCTCACAAACTCAAACTCTTTTCGCTCTATCTTGTCCTTTAAAGCGTTGGAAATATTGAAATATTATTCATATTCTTAACCTTATGGGAAGATACAACTTCTTTAAAAACTAAACCCTTGAGATTATTCAACAACAACAAAACAACAACAAAACAAAACAAAAAAAACTTTTGAATAAGCATAACAGGAGACAGTCCACCCTAACAACAGCATTCCCCGAGACATTGTTTCATTTCATATTATCACCTTTCATCTATATGACATCGGTCATGTGACTGTTTTTTAAACATGATTCAAACAATGATGTCATGCTATTTTATCATAATTATATTAACGTTCAGAGAGAGAAACAAATATGAAAATTATACAAATGAGAATGCACACAAAAAAACAAGAGAAATTTATTAGATGTACATCATTGCAGCATGCATGTATGTATTTAACAATTTCCCGGTGCATATTGCCCTAATTTTGCTGGCCCATGCTCAGAGAGAAGAAAGCGTTAAGAAGTAGAAGAGCAAAGGGCTTCTGCTTCAAAGCTGCCAAAGTTGACATTGTTTTTCTCTACGGTATACAGTGGTGTCAACAAGTCACAAAGCGAGCCAGTCCTTCAAAAGGATGTGCAAAATGAACCTGGGACAAGCTCTTCTAAAGTACCCAGAAACATTTTGACTTAAGAGTTACCAGATGAGTAAAGAAAGGTCAAAGTTTCATCAGTCAGCACAGACATCGACCCAGTTTTAGAAGAAAGACTGGAAGATTCAACTGCAACTTCAGAAGAAGATGCTGTAGATCAAGTCTTGTCTTGATCGGAACTTTGTCTGAGAGACTGGATGAATCACCAACAAACCCTGCAGGGATTCCAAATCTCACAGACATCACAATGATAATGTATACTAATGTTTAGACACACTGTTACTACGAGATAAGGATTTGTTTTCAAAATTTGTTTATGTAATGATTTTCTTGATGACTTGATTTTTAAAATTTTTTTTTTTTACTTGCCGAGTTTACATTTACATTTGAAATTTAATCTGTATTATTTTTGGTATATCATGTTTACTATTCACCATGTAATGATGTTTTAATGTATGTCTTTATTTGTATTTTTATGTTATGCAGGGCCCCCAAGTATAACAGTATTTTAACTAATGTTGAATTGAACTATTATTTAGTAAATAAATAAATAAATAAATGATCAAGACACTTACAAACAATCCAAAACTTTAATTCAAGAAACTACCTCTGTCATGACTGTGAGAGATCATTATGATGAGGTGTGGTCGAGTGGATACGTCACTGGACTGACGATCACACGGTCCGCGGTTCGAGTCCCACCGCGGCACTAATGTCCTTTGGCAAGACATTGATCTACATTTGCCACTCTCCACCCAGGTGTTAAATGGGTACCCGGTAGGATGCGAAAGCCAATGTGGTATATGCTTAGCAATTTGAGCCTACTAGCTCTTGTTGGAATGCTCCCCAGGGAGTGGAGAAAGTGCATACATTGTGTGCGGGCAAGTCAGAATCCGATGACAAGGGGTAATAATGTAAAGCGCTTAGAAACTCGGTTATTCCCGACGTATTAAGCGCTATATAAGCAATAATATTATTATTATTATTATTACAGCAAGAGTGTCAGACGGACACTTAAGGTCAGGATAAGGAGGTTATCTGGAATGCAGGATCTAGAGATGTATCATGCAAAGCCAAGTGTTGCAGTGAAGACAGACCGCATCCGGCACCCAACGGTTGATGAAATAAAATCATCTACGGCATAGCGGGTCGAGGGGAAATCAGAAAATGTGAGACTGTGTCCTTTGAAAACAATCTTGCGATATCCATGGATCAGTTTATGCTTGTCACGTGGAACAATATTCTGTTATTACTGCACACGTGGGAAGAGCAAGGACTTAATCACCTTTAGTAACTGCAGTGAAGATGCGTTCACATCGAATGGATTCTGCAAGTGCTTCGAAAAGGTTGAAAAATAGTCTTCTCAGGACTATCTTCGAACATGTTTGGCAATCTCAGCTTTTTAGCATTATAGCTGATGAGTCAAGAGACAAAAGTAACAGCTAACACGTCTCTTGAAGTGGGTGAATCTCAACGATATGTAAGTGAACTCTGATTTTATCGGCTTACATAAACTAGAAAAGACAGACGCCCAAACGGTATCATCTGCTCTGAAAGATATCATAACCCTTCGCAAACTCTAGGACTGTATGTGGCAAGGGAATGACTGCGCTGCCAAAAGAGTGGAGTGGCTGTACATCTGCGAGAGCAGAATCCATCTGCTCTCTTTCTACATTGTGTGAACTATAGCCTTGATTTAGCACTGCAAGGTATGGTAGGAAGAGCAAATGGCTGAGGAACACTTTAGACTGCATATTAGGAGTTAGCAGTTTTTATCAAGGCATCACCCAAACGTATGGCACAGTGCCATAACATCACTGCAGACTTTACAGAGGCAGAAGACCTCCTCAAACTGTGTCCGACGAGATGGACAGTGCGAACAAGAGCAGACTTGGCAGTCCTGAAGAGAAAAGCCCTCTCCCAACATTGCGACTCATTGCAGATGACAGGACATCAAGTGAAAGAGACACTGCCAAAGGCTTAGGAGCGAAGCTAAACACCTTCGAGATGGTATTCGGCCTGAACCTCGCTAAAAATATGTTTAGCGTCTCCGAGCAAGTCGGAACAACCCTACGACGACCATCAATAATACCTCCGATGACGGTGAAATGCGTGAAAGCTCTCGTAGCCATGCACAAAGACAGTCTTTCGAGTCGGTACATGAAAAGGCTAGGAAAGAATGTACTGCCTGACCTACACTTCCAACTTCCAAGGCAACGATGAGTCCCAAAACGTCTTCAGCATCAAAGTGCTGAGGAACACAAATTTTCAACTACAATAAAGCACTACCGATGTCAGTACTTTTAGGCAATCAGTGAGTGTTCCACTAGAGTCAATGAACGTTTTGATCAGCCAGCCTAACAAGTGCTATATTGAAGATGTTATCTTGATGCTTCTAATGTGAACCAGGAGAACAGCATTTCAACAAGAGTAAAGGAGTTATACTTGGCATACATTGACTATGGCATGCTAGAAAGGGATCTGAAACTGCTCAGAGGACAGTCGCCCCAAGTTGAGCCTGATGTTAAAAAATTCTCTTAAATGGTCATGATTGTATCTTCTATAGCAAACAGTGATTGCACCAATCGAATGCTAAAAAATGTGAAGAAGGTCCTTCACATGTATTTTCTTGCACCAATGAGTGCAGCATCAGAGGAGAGATCATTCTCAGTGCAGAGGAGAATAAAGACTTATGTCAGGAGCACAATGAAGGGGCAGACATACAATAACCTCTTGATCCTGGACATTCATAAGGCCAGGGAAGATGGACTTGATGTCACAGCTTTCGCCAGGGAATTTGTATAAAGAAATAAACAGCGGTTACAGTTCATTCTCAGAATGATGTAAGTCTAATTCACAATCTAATCAGTTCCAATCGCTTTGCAAGATATAAACATGACCCAAGTTTGGCGGTAATCCATCAATCGGTTCTCGAAATAACGCAATCACAAGAACGGGACGTACCAACCAGAAAACAAATTGCACAATCCTAAATGTTATGCATGATTGAGACCAAGCTTGTTGAAAGAGCTGACAAAGGAGTGGTTTGGGGCGACATGATTTTTTCCTTCTTTCAGGAGTGTGCCTTTAAAAAAAAGTGCCCCTTTTTCATTTTGCCCCCCCCCCCCAACTTTCAAATTTGTTTTGCCGCCCCTGCACTCAGAAACCAGGACTCAAGTACAGGTTTTAGTCCCCGAGTCTCATCATCACATGACCAAGGCCGAGAAAACCTTGCCATGAGGCCAAATCCACCCAAGAGTCCTTCAACACTGATGTTAAACATACATTAACATATTAAATCAAACACAAGAAGATCAATGTCTGGTACTTACAAAGAAACTTGGGATCATCATGACTCCGATCTCATATGAACGAATCATCAGTTGACTGCCATTCTTCTCAAAGGCTCCCCATGCTGCCTTGGACAAATTAGCACTGTGAAGAGAAGTA
>BEXV01000473.1:218306-231489 GCA_003118195.1 Hemicentrotus pulcherrimus | reverse complement strand
CTAAATTCGGAATAATTTCTCAGGAGTCCAAAGAGATGAGAGAAAAAAAGAAGAAACACCCCCTTTTTAAAGAAATCTCCGGGTGAAAGTCAAATACACCCCTTTTTTTAAATTTCTCGGGCCGGACTTTGTCGCACGAAAAGTACCCCTTTACCGGACATTTTGCGGGCTGATCATGCGTGTCAACTTACTCAGCTGCCCCATGTTGACTACAATTAGAAATCTTTTACATTTCACTCGACGATATACATGCATGCAGGAACACTATGAACATGACGGACAAAGAAAGAGGACAAAATATACAGTTCCTCATTTTACCCTCAAAAATTGCTGTGGTAGACAAAAGAATACCCCTTCACTGCTATTACTAATGTAATGTAATAATGTGTAGAACAGGTGAATATGCATGTTACACCTGTTCTACACATTCTTACATAATAGCAGGGAAGGGATGTTCCTTTGTCTACCTAAGGAACTGTATATTTTTGCGCATGCTGCATACTATAGTACCGTACCAGATTTAGCAAAATCAAGGTTGACGCATTCTCGATCGCCGACTGAGACGACGTGACGCATGCGCAGTGCCTTAAAATGACGTCACACGTTGCAGTCAAAGCTATCGACGAGCAAATCTAAAAGTCCCTAATATTTTTGTATACGACAAGTGGGAAGGGTTCCCCCAACTACGTCGCGATCCACTGACTGAACCTGACCAAATTTAACATTCGCATAAACTGCGATCTCATTCTTCAAACATTCATAGTTGTCTTATTATTGGTCCGATTCTTTTTAAACTTTTCTTCTGTTTATCCTATTTTCATACAAATGTACTTATTACAAAGGTTGGATTGCCCTTTGAATTGTTCTGCAAATTCATGACCCTGCTCAAATCTGTGTAGTACCTGTAATGAATATCAACATTTTTCAGACGTATTTTGATATATTATTTATAGAAAAAAAGGTGAAATTGAAAACAGGGTCTGCCTATAAGCTGTCTGACTTTACTTTACTTAATCCACTCTGATATAAATTTGACATGCAGGTGATAACACGCGACATAAAACGTGTTTAGTAGAATGAAATAGTCACAGAAGCCTGTGAATGAAATAAAATACAATTATATTATAATCATCTTTTTCATAGAAACTTTAGAGAGGGGAAAAATCAGGGTGGGATAAGAATCGGTAAAAGGAGTCATCTATTTTACAGTGTAGATGCATTGTTTTCTTTCTTGGGATGTCGCCAATCACCATTCTCCATATAAGTTCCGACATGAATAGGAGCGTTACTTTGACACTGATGGCGTGCGTGTCTAACTGTCCCGTTAGGTTATGGTATGGGGCGACCTCGTTTTCTTTAGGTATGTTATGTTAAAAACAACTCCTATAACAACAGCAGCAACAACAGAAACACGAGAAACAAGAGATTTGAGAAAAAAGGTAAGGTACATTGAAGTATGGCAGAATGAGAGGGTGGAGGAGCTAGAAAGAACCAAAGAAAGAAAACAAAACGAAAGAAAGAATGAAAATAACTCGACCTGATTTTTAACAGCACGGAGAAGAAGAGAGAGAAAGAGAGAAAGAGAGAGAGAGAGAGAGAGAGAGAGAGAGAGGGGGGGGGGAACTGAGTAGGAGGGGACGGGGTATTGATGGCGGGTCCAAGGGCAATTTCCCTTTTGAGATTAGGTTTAATTGAACATTTTCTCTAAGAACTCAATATTCTTATCCATGATAAGAACAAGGAGAAGGGGAAGGTCAAAGCGAGGCGACCGAGAAGAAACATAAAAGATGAATTGGGCATTACATTCGAGAGTTCTGCATGGTTGATTTAAAAGATCAGGAATATTGTGCATTTTTAGTGCATATTATACATTTCTTTGAAAACCTCTTGAAACCCCTTTAGAACAACCACTCGAAGTAAGAATATTGGCTTACTCTAAAGATAATTTAAAACAAATACAACAAATATTTTTATGCAATCCGAATTCAAGGAAATCAAAATGAGCTGACTCTCAATCCTCGAGGACTGCAAAAGTGTGAACCTCCGCTGGCATTATCATTTTCATTCAATCTCCATCTCGGATTGCACCCAAACAATCTTCAACACAAGAATAACTATAATCAAAATCCAGACAGATGAAAGGGCGTGCTTCCATAATTATACCGATGACCCAAATATAAAAAAAACATAACCCCTCGCCAAGTGGTCGTTGTCACGTGGTGAGCCCGCTTTATAAAGGGCCACGGAAACCCTTCAGGAAATATGGACTATTTTCGGCAGACACGGTGACGGGCAGCGTCGGTTGACTATTTCAAGATGGGGTTGAAGGGATAGTCGTGGAATCTACTCTAAAAATTTACTCCAGAACTCTCTGACAAGGAAACAAGGTTTTGATATATTTCGGGTGCCAGTGGGGTTAAGGAACCGCTTGAAGATGGGGGGGGGGCGACATTAGGGGTAATTTTACTACATTTTTCACTTAAGTTACGCAAGAAGATTGGGATTTCCGGAAGGGTTTAAGTGTCCCGGCCCTTGGACCCATCACTATATGGACAGTAAAAAAGACACAAGAACAAACTGACTTAAATGAATACATTTTAAAGGCCCACTGCACTACTTGTAGCTACTTGCGCCCTCTCTATATTAAACAATGCCTAATCGGTGACCATTGCTCCCCCATGGTCCTCTTTTTCTTATGTTATCTGAGAGCTGAGTTGATGAGATAACCACCTGTCCATTGACTTTGCAGGGCGGTCTAATCCCTCCTGTAAACTAGTACCGATAAGCTTTAAAAAGGGGTCCGTAGATTAATATGAATTGCGCGAATAAGCCAGGGTAATAAAAGGGACCCCCCCCCCAAAAAAAAAAAAAGAGAGTTTGTAATCTGCTGACAGGGTTTAGATATTACTTTCCTGACAAAAAAATAGAAATTTAAAAATCATGAAGAGACTCGGATTCTCAAATGTAATGACAGCAGTTTTGAATTTTCTCGGGGTGGTGGTCCCACGAACACGCCTTTCATGCAGCGCCCCTGTTTATGGATGGCTCTGTAAATGTCACACAGGTTTTGGGATGAGGACGCAGAAATACAATACCACTTACATATCTGGACACTTTCGATTCTCCTTTTAAAAGGTCAGACTCATTTATGTTCCAATAATAGATAAGTGCCCTATCGAAAATATGTGTATTTCACTTCTTTGATAAAAGGTCAACAATTTGATTTGGAGTGTCTCATCGGCTCGCTCTGCGTAATACGATATGAGACTTCATCTCTTCAAGGATAGAAAATATATGGGACATCTTTATATTGCGACTTTGAAGATTGAAATGAAGGGATGGGATTTTTTTAATAGGCAAACACACTAATTAATATTTTGCGATTAAGCATAAACAAGGCTATTTTCAGTCGTTGGTTTTTGGTTTTAAAAAAAAGTTCTCTACATACTCAAGGTTGAGTATGGAGTATGGGAGGGGAAAACGTATACAAATGGAGACCTAGCGATTTTAGTATTGAATAGAATTTAAATGTCATTCTTCGTGCAAATCATAAAATACATATATGCTGCGATGTATGGACTCCCATAGGAAAGCGTAGCTCAATATAAAAGCACAACCACCAAAATAAATAAATAAATAAACTACAAGAAAGATAAATCAATAAAATGCAACGCACATATTTTGTAAAGCGTTGCTTTTCAACTCCGAAATAAAGGCGTTATGGAAACCAGAAATTTTACATTACATTAAAGTGCCTTAGCAGCTCACGATCGTCTTATCCCGTGTCGGCGGCTCTCGTCGACAGAGGGCCTGGATCAAATTGTCAGTCTGCGATCGATAGGGCGGCACTTCCACGACCACTTTTAGGGTTTTTAAGGATATTGATCGTCAAATCGCCCCAGGTCCCTTCAAGTTTCTTGCGTGCACTTTACATCTCACTATCTCTCCCTCTCTTTCTCACTCACTCGCTCGCTCTCTCGCTCACCCTCAATCTCTTTCTCCCACCACTTTCTATATCTCTCTTTCACTCCCTCTCTCCCTTCTTCCCCCCTCTCTCTCTTACTCTTCCCTCCTGAGGATTCTGCATGTTGATCACCATTTTCCTCATCGATGTTGTGTAGCCGTTATAAAATATATTTTCGGACCTCATATAGACAGCGCATTGCATTTATTATGATCCTTAATTTGCTACAGTTAATGACAAACCTGTATTTCTCGGAACGAGTTATTAGCAGGCTAAATGTATAATGAACCATAATCGTTCTCTATCTAGAATAATTGTGACAATTGATCAGGGAATCATGTTATTGCGTTTGACATTTTTACAAGATCTACGTCAGCTAGTTCTTGGAATTAGATCTTCTTTAGAGACCGTGTTTTAACAATAAGCTGGATAGTGTGTTTAACATTATTGCAGTTTTCATTATGCAAATCGACGATAGAATTAAATAGGTCGTTTTATCCAGGTCTCATTTACACATAGGTTCATGGAATGCACCTGCTCCGTTAGTGCAGACATACTCTAGAAATTTATATTGTTAGTATTTAGATGATGATGCTGATGCTGATGAAACCGGTTTACCGCCGAATGCCAGAACGTTACCTCTCGGCTCGTCACGTTCTGATGGAGTCCCTCACGGTTTTGACGTTCTGTCAAGGCTTTCTACGGATTAAACGTGGACGCCGGTATAAAAAGAAGGCCTCCCAAGCAATAGCAATGATTGTACCCTGAGATTTCGACGAGACAACATCATATATGCCCAAGATGAAGAAGATTTATTGTTTGCATGTTTCGGGCGAACGGGGCTGCCGTGGCCGCCGGGAACATCGTGTAAACGTAGCATAAGGTCTTGCAGATTTTTCCCACGGTCTATCACGGTTTCCGTGACGGGCTGTGGGAGTCGAGGGGATGCTGTCCCGAAGGCTCCAAGGCACAGTACGGTTCGGCCTGCGGTCTACCACAGATGTCAGCACGCTCCCTGCCGGCCCGTCACATTCTGACACGTTTTTTTCTTCTTCACATTCTGTCAAGGCTTTCTACGGATGAAACGTGGGCACGGGACAGCTTTGAAGCAAGTTTGTGCCCACGGTATAAAAAAGACCTCCCAATCAATAGCAATCATTGTATCCTAAGACCGCGTGCGCCGTGTCAGACTGTAGTAGTAAGCGACGCGCCGTACGCGCACCGGGCCCGTTAACCGTCCCACCACGGACCGCCTTCAAGTTTGGTTACGGTATATTACGTACTGTCACGTTATATTGCGTTCAACCCTTTTTACTACGGTATACTACTAGGTTATTCATCCGCACCATGACTGTCGTGGCAATTTGTTGACGGTTAAAGATCTGTCCCGGCATCCACGCCAATCACGGCCTGTCACGTTTGCCCATCCCTGCCACATTGCCTCACGTCCATCCCATTTTGTCCAAGGTGGCCTGAAACTCGATTGCCTTGACCGCCGTTGAATAACGTGCATTTACGAAACGCAGTCAGAAACAGTGGAAATCCAAACTGATCCAGATGTTTTTGGTTATATAAAAGAGATTTTTAATCATTTATAGATTTGCTCTCATATTTCCTTAAGATTAAGGTACTTATAATCTAGCAGGCATTGGCCTCAAGTCCGATTTTGCAGACTATGCCGCCAAAATAATTCTTCCTCTGCAGTAATCGATCGATCATCTGTCGTCTGCTCTCATCATCATCCCAGTTATGTACGTGAGGAGATTTAGATGATCTTAGAACACGGGCGGAGAAGCCACAAACCAATAATAAAATATAGTCATAAACTTCATCATGATGATTTACATGACGATAAATGATAAGATCCTGATGATGAAGAAGTAGTGTAAATAGTGAGTCATAATTTGGTTCAATGATCTTCGATTGTTTTTTTTTTTTTTACAAGGAGAATTCAAGGGAGAGTCATAAACATATTCTCATACGACATAGCTAATCTTGATTTAACTTGAGTCTTCGTATTTTTAATCACTTGCATAAGATGTATCAAAAACGTGTATTCATCTCTACTTTCCACTTTAAAAAAACAATGTGAGCCCAGATTCAAGGATCTCCGACTGTTCTCATTTCCCAAGCAGGAATCCATGGAGAGTTTACATGGTAATAATGGTAATAACCATGATGCCGAATATCATTTCAAACGTCTTATCTTGGCTTGGTTTGGATTCAGAATTCGAATGTTATTTTCCTCGTAATGATGAACAAAAAACAACAAATTAGACATAATGTTTAATAGAGTATGAAGAAAAAAAAGGGAGCCAAGATTTTACACACACTAAGAAATTAGGGTGCAATTGGGGTGAAGATCTGCATTCACTTACGCGTATTTGGCAGAGAATGCTGCTATTGTAGCAGTATTGTACCTTTAAGAATATATTAAAAAGACAAAAAGAATTTAAAAAAACATAAAAACACGAGATGCATTTTTTTTCAATGATTTTTAAAAAAAAAGTTGTTAGAATTTCTCACACATTTTAGGATACAATGATGCACGACGCAACTGCTGCCGCTTTTAATTTTTACCGTAATTATCATGCTATTAGAGAAAATAAGAAAAAGGCCCAGTCTTTTCTCTTGAGTATAGATATTACTGCGATATGAAAATGATCAGAAAATGCGATGAGCAAAAAGTCGCATAACACCTTATCTATGTTAGTACAATTTTTTTGCAACACAAAATACAACGACATAACTGTGTTACTTGCTATTTATTTTATATAATTATGAGCGTACTGAGGTTAAGAATGAATGGTATCAATGGAAACATTCGATTACGCCATTGTTCTCTCAATTTCGTCTCCGCCATTACAGATTCCCAAATATAAAGCTAATAAAAGGCGGGTTATTAAAGGCTGGTATAGAATATGACTAAGGATGTGTTACTACATAATTAGGTAAGATATGATTGAAAGTTTCATATAAGAGATCTCCAAAACAGGTTATTTCGGTCGTTTTATAGTCCCTTCTTTCCCTATATTTATATTTGGAACCCAAATACAAAATAATATCGGTTTGTTAGTCTATCTTAATATCAAGTCGCATGATTACCAAACTCCATTATCGTAGAACACGTGTAATATTGCGTGTTCTAGGTCTGAGTAATTACCAGTTCCTAGATTACAAAAAGCTGCAAATAGATTTTTTTTTAAAATAACTGTCATATTCATTAAATCGCATGGGCTACGTTTCATTACAGTCATAATGGTCTTCCGTTTAATAATATTTTTATCCTCAAATTTGTTCTCATGCTTTGTGCTCTCTCATGATTTACTAACTTAATTTGATTAACAATTTATCGATAATCATGAAGATTTGATCGTGCTGATTATAATGGATACATATTTCTGCCTGGTCAAGTTTAATTATATGAAAGATACATCAATCAGTATTTTGTATCAAGACAAGCAAGAAAAACCAAAATCACATGATCATCCTCTAATATGTAGACTGGAAAACATTAAGAAAAAGTGATAACACAGCAATTAAAATGAACTGAAAGATTATTATCATTATTATCATTATTATTATTATTCATGGTAATTTTCACTTGGAGGCCCAATGTTGTTGACTGAATAGCAACTCGGGCTTTTTGCTTACCATCTAACTGAGCTGTTTAAGAATCAAATTAAATTTTTAAGATTAAACATACAAAATTGCCTATTCCATTCCACAAAAATAGAAATTCACTCGAAATTTGGGATATTAAAAAAAGCCAACAGATTGAGTCGTAGTAAAAACACTGAGATCCTAACATCAACTTGCACTTTTGGTGAATATTTTGGACATGATCATTGGATCGTGTCTCAAGTACGCCCACGACATTCATTATATCATTTGCTTGGTCGCACACCATGCTATGTGCTTTCATGTGACGACATGACACGCACGGGCACACACACATACACACCCACACGCACACACACCCACATACACACACGCACACACGCAGCCACATACCTTCTTTTTCTTTTTTGATAAAGATATCTTTATTATTTTCTCTCAAATCAAATACATATTGTACAAATCATTCTAAGCAAAACCGGATGCATTGTACAGTGTACACCCTCAAACACGCACACACACACACACACACGCACACACAAACTAGCCACGCACACAAATATTTACACGCACACTCACGCACACTCACACACACACACACACACAGGTAGAAAAGAACCGATGCCTTATATTACGTAAGAAATTCGTAAAGTTTTTGAAATCTTTGTAACTTAAAAAAAGAACCCGAAGAAATAAACTAGAAACGAACAAAAGGGGGTAAAATACATCGGGTTTCTAACATTATAATTTTAATTCACGTTGAATAATTTGATTGTTATAACAGTAGTAATCATTGCAGTCATTTATTAAAAGGTACCTTTACATTTTTTGTCAGATTAACAAACATCAAATTTACATCAAAACAATAATAATTATTGTTTTGATGTAAATTTGATGTTTTGTTTTGATGTAAATTTGATGTTTGTTAATCTGACAGTGCTGATGCTCGTGTTAATCAAAAGGAGATCGGTTTTGTGGGGATTTTTTATTCATCAACTGAGAATAAATAACAAAGAACCCTTAATCGTTAAAAAAAAAATTAAAAGGGAAATTAATGGTATAAAAATACATATAGCAATTAATAAATAGTGAGGAAATTGTATAACAAACTGATAACCAAAATGGTAATTTTTGTAGCAATTTTCTAAATTCCATAGTTTTCCATAATTTATAGTTGATTTACCCGATTTTAATCAATGCTCTGTTTCTCTTGTTCTCTGCATTTATTAAAAGCAAATTATTGTTGGAGTGGACTTAGCCTTTAACTCACATCTGGGGCACCCTATTCTTTTGTCTCTTTATTTCGCCGTTAAACTTTGTCTTTTATGAAAATCTTTCATTATGTTATAATCCGTCTTCTCGACCATGTCTGCAAGTATAGGTCACGTATATCAACACCACTGTTCCATACACCATCTGCTGTTGTTTGTCCGCCAAGCATGTTCTTCTTGTTTATTAAAACTCCTGAATTCAATTCATTAATCTCCAAGACTGTTCTACTCTTTTGCTGTATCTCACGCTTTCTCATCCGTTTCGTAATGACATTAACAGTGAATTTATATATTATGTCGTTCTCACTCACGTAAGTGTGATTACTAAAATTGATTTAATTTTCACCAGAAAACAATTCCTAAACTATCTATCTATCAGTCTATTTGCTTACCGTTGACCTCGTCACGCTCTACCTTTCTGTCCTTTTTTCTCTCCCCTCCTCCCCTCTCCTCCCCCTCTCCTCCCACACACTCTCTCTCATTCTTACCTCTCACTCCTTTTCCACTCCTTCTCTCTCTCTCTCTCTCTCTTCAAAGCTCTCCTTGTTTCTGTATTATGTTTTAATTTTAATGTTTAACATTTAAAGAATCATCTCTTTCTCTATCGTAGAGGTGTGGTGGACGAGTGGTTACTTCGCCGGACTGTCGATCACAAGGTCCGCGGTTCGATTCCCGCCGCGGCACTAATGTCCTTTGGCAAAATATTGATCTACATTTGCCACACTCAACCCAGGTGATGTAAATGGGTACCTAGAATTAATTCCTTGGAATGCTAGAGCGCTATAATGGCAGCACAGCTAAAGCCGGGGATAATAATATCCAAGTTTGTAAGCGCTTTATAGAGACTTAATTGTAATTCGCGCTATATAAAAGCTGAGTATTATTATTATTATTTATTCTCTCTCTACCTTTTCCTCGACTTCTGTGTTCCTCTCACGATACCATCCTACGCACTTTCATATTCTCTCATCTATCCTTATATTTTCCTTGAGCTTCCCTCCACCCGTACTCAGACCCTTTCATCTATTACCATGTCCATCTTCATCCCTCAACCTCCTGGTCACCATCATCATCGTGATCAGCATCGTCCCGCAAATGAAAAGAGGATTTCGCGTTAATGCGCGCTGAGAGACGAGAGTCTTAAATCAATCTACTCCGCAAGTAAACGCGACGTTGTCCTGGATCTTCTTCGTAAATACAGGTACGTCTGTGATCGCGAAGAAAGAGCGTTACCTTTAGGTTCAAGCGACTTTCTCCCCCTTGCGATGATAGATATATAGACCCCGTCCATAAACACAGATTTACGATCAATCGCCGTTAGGATTTAACAGTGAACCCCTCAGAGTTAGCCTATCAAACGCATTGTGTCACTCGTGACAAGTGTAAAGCTTCATCCTGATTGGGTAACGTTTCGAAATTTGTGAAAGGTCTACGGACTTGTCGCATTTTGTTTTTTTAGTGATCGTACACGTTTTTTTTTTCTGAAAGGGTCCCCTTTTCAATTATTTAAGCGCTGTTCATCCACCTTGTTTCTTTAGGTCTGCATTTCATCTTTTACGGGTCTGAACACTACTATTGTGCATCAATACCCTGTCTTCAGATATATGATTTTATTTTCTCCAAAGCTCGATTATATCATGAAAAATTGTTTACACATGTCTTCTAACTTTTACCAAATAAAGATCAGTTCTTTAAAACGGCAAAAATATAGAGGAAATTTTACAAAAGTACATGCCATAGAAATGTCTATCAGATTTTAGGCAACATTGCCGGGTTTAAAGATAAAATTGTTAATCGGTCGTGATTACAACAAAAAATAGAAGTCCAATCGTTATATGGAAAGATTGACTATGATTTGTATTGATAAGAGCACTTGTGTATTCTGACGTTTTTGAAATGGTAAGTAATCTTCAATATAATCCCCATACCATATTCTATACAGACAGGTATTATAATGTGGGGCTACACATCTTGTAGCATCAAAGTTTGGTTAAAAGTTTGAAACTGTTATTACTTATAGGGGAGGCACAGTGGCTCAGCGGTAGAGCAGTAGTATCGTAATTGGGAGATCCCGGATTCGAAACCAAGTCGATGGGCGTTGTGCCCTTTCGTAAAAAAAAGGCATTTATCCTCATTGCTAAGAAAAGCATGTGTACAAGCGTACACATACTTTCTTAGCATCATGGCATCGTTACAATGGTATCAATAATATGAAATCACCTTGGAATAAAACTAACAAAACTATCTGTCTTTTAAAAAAAAGGTACGTAGACTGTATACAACCAAAGTCAGCACCCGGAATTATACATGCACCAACAATCTATCTTGGTTGACGTTGAATAACAAAAACATAAACAAAAAACTCGCAAGTTTTGATGTATTTGGCATAATACCTTTATAAAACCATTGATGAAATTATGGACGATATAAAGCAAAGATCATTATGTTTACAGCAAACAGTAAACTAACATATATAAGCTATTTAAAAACTTATACTAGGTAGCTGAATTACAAAAATATCTTCTTCAATTTTATGTAATTTCATCGTTTAGTTTTGTTTCATTAAAAAAAAATGGGGAAAACAAGTTTCCTTTCCGCAATCCTGGTGATCATGATAGTATATATTGATACCTATTTATTATAAAGCTGCACCGCAGTTCCGCGAGCTTACGCCTCTGTCATGTGTCTTCCCCCAGTTTATTTACAAGCACATGCGTGCTTCAAACTATAACAGAAAGACACTTTAAAGACATTAACTTTGGGGAAATAATTAGCATGATTAGGAACGGTTTACACCTCCAGAATTCGTTGAATTTGTGTTTCTTTTACGTAAGAAATTTTAAGGAAAAACTTTTATGTAGGTGACAAACTGCTGAAAAAGACACAATTTTCCTATTAAGGCATCATCGTTTTTCCTGATAAATGCAATAGCCATATTTGTAAGCTATTTCTTGAACTTTCTCTGGTTTGGGATTTGAATTCGTATCATTTTGAATAACTTGAGATTTACAGACGATTTTTGCGGTGTTTTATATTTCTGGATAGAGTATGCATNATAATTCATGGAATCCGGGCTGTTGATGACGATAGAAATAATGAGCACGTAATTTCCTCGTTTGAATAATGTTTTATAGTAAGCAAGTTTCATTTCGAGCAGTAACAGAAATACGTTTCATTTTTCCTTCCTTCGCCTAGCCTATATCTTGTTTTTGTTTTTAATGGAAGGTATGTAACATGAGCAATTTTCCTTTAGCCCCACCATGCTTGTTAAATGCGGGTCCTGGCCATCAAGAAATGCCAAGGAAAAGACTTTTATAGTCGATAAAGACTTTCCTGCTTACCGAAAGTCGAACCTCCTAATCATTTTTGGAATCCAAATATTCAATACACATCAGAAAATATATAAATTCATCATAAATTAGTTCATATTTCATTTCGAGAGTATGACAACAAAATATGACAATGCTCTTTAATGCCAAGGAATTCCAAGAGCTGGAGTCCCATCTGGCAACAAATTATTTCAAGCAGCTGACGTTTTCTAAGGTTGCACAATAGAATCGTAGGCGTTATTGAACAAGGACGCTATATATTTCTTGATCGAATAATAGTTTTTACAATGAAACATATTTTCACCAAAGGGTAACCAGGTCATATTCCCAATGTTTTTTTCTTTTTCTTCACGTTTTATGTGAAGGTTTGTTGAAACCAATTTCATTTGAGTGCATGCATTTCTAGAGTAATGTCTCGAAGGCACGAAATATATACAGGTTTCTCTTTTTTCCTATTAGGACAAGGTGGGTATCAATGCCATTTAAGTTGGGTAGCGGGGTCAAAACCTCCTTTTTATTTCATTATATTATTTTTTTTCTTTTAATGATAGTCAGATATGTTTTTTGACTAAAAAACCCCCAAGCAACAGTTTTGTTTAAACAAAATTAGTGCCCTCTTTTAAAAAATCCTTGATCCGCCTCTGAGTATGGCCCAGTTCATCCGATCTTTAAGGCTCATTGATATCGGACACCATACAGTGCTTGCTTACTGACATTTGCAGAGCTCATCAACTCACCGCGGAAATTAATACCACACTGATCCCCTACTCCTCCCCACAGCTATGTCGATACGACACCTTCATAATTTTAGTGGATAAGTTTGCGAAATTTTAACATTTTAAAGAACAACCCACTAAAGTACAACAAGCGTTCACACAGGACCTAAACAAATGAATATTCAAAGTTTTAAACTACAAACCGGGCAAGAAGTCATTTCAATTACAAGCTGGCGTAACCTCGACATTATAGTTAGTTGTTCAACACTAGAGGTTGAAGCCCCC
>BEXV01000473.1:156322-173793 GCA_003118195.1 Hemicentrotus pulcherrimus | reverse complement strand
GGGGGGGGGGGGGGGGGGGGGGTCGTGGTCCTAGTTGTATTAAGAAATAGAACACACACTCTTAAACACAATTATTAAAAAGTGGATTACACATGATGATGATTATTAATTTCAATAAATTAATTTTACTAAAATACCAACTTTCGTTTTGACCAAAATAGGTTCTATGAACATGAAGTTTATCCAAAATGAGTGAAAGAGAGTCTTAGAGAGAGACACAAAAGCAGGATTATCCATAAAATATGATGGCGTCTCTGGACCTTGTTTTTATCATTTTTCTTCTTTTAACACCATCGGCATAATTCAAAATTTAGAAGCACTGTTTTCCTTCAAAAATCTACCTTAACTCAGTGTTTTCAAAATGATACATTGCCCTGCCAAATAAAGTCATTTTGGCATCGCACCGATCAGGGTCATACTAATTTGATACTACTCGCTGGGTCATTTCATTAACCTATTTATAAAAATTATGCACATTTTATGCATATTATCCGATAAATGTAATAGTTGGAATGACGTGCTAAGGACTTTACCCTTGATTCGTGTCATGAAACCTGTAATGTGACTAATTGGGCTCCTAATTACCGGATGAAGAGTGATCAATTTTGTAATGATAATAACACTGTCGAAATTCTCGAGAGGATTGCAGTGGCTTTAAAGTCGAGTTGGTAGCAAAAGAAAACGTTTGTTATTAAATCCATTAAAAAAGATGATTAAAACAAAATACGCTATAAAGGGGATAATAGTCAATTTACATTTTTTTTTTAGCATGATCTGTTTTAGAACCACGCCCTTAGCCGTTTCGTAGGCGTATACATCGATATTTAACACATCTAATATGCTGTACATCAAGATCAAAGGGAGCGCTATCTAAATTCAAACGACTGATAATTTTTTTTTCCGAGAACCGTTTACACTGCAAATTAAAGAGAAACGCCTCACATTTCCGATGTTTTGTTTTTTTTTCTTCATAAATGTTCAACAAGCCTTTGTATGATAATATGCTATTGAGTCAACCTGCGGAAAATGCAGCACAACGAGCAATATACCAACGTCGTATTAAGCTGCATATGTCTTTCCCTATAAACATTGTTTGCTCCAACCGGTCTGCAACTAATATTTAGTCATTACGTAACTTGCAAGCTATCTAACTTGCGACGTCTGCCTGTTGTTGATACTCCTAGGAATCACTTCGTTTTTCGGGGAAGGAGGAAGAGGTTTGTCAGTTTCTTGCTACCGCAAATGTATCAAGGACTTGTTCATGTTTACGTTATGGTGTCTGTTAGTTTTGATTTTACGTTTTTCCAAGTACTTTGTCCGCTTATCGACAAGAGCAGACAAGCAAAGTCTCCAGAGCGATATTTAATATATTTTAATGTCCTTTTCGGCATTAAGCTTTCAATACCAACTAAAGAGAGAGGAAGGGAATATCAGGTTCTTCTATACCATCCCTTCCCTCTTTTAGCTATCTTTTAAACATCGAAGTAGCTAGCTAGTGCATACAACACAACCCCTTGTCTCATGAGAGGAAGAAGGGCGTTTACACACATACTTGCACATAGAGTGAATGTCCTTCTGGTTCCCAACAGACAATCCTGATGATTAAATTCAATAACGCTTTAATTATTTTTTCAAAAAGAGTAAAGTCATGACAAGCAAGATCAGGGTAGATAGATAAGTACAGGACAGTATACTGGTGTAGTTTAGTCATCTACAGAAATTACACATGTTACCGTATATATTAGCAATGGGTTACTGAATTATTAAGTAGACGAATACATTTATACATCAGAGTGTGTTTCATCTCGGATCGTGAATTGAAAATGCTGTGACGGTGCATTCTGGACGCATTGTGAACATGTATGATTCATGCATACTACAGCACAAATGCGAAGCTTTGTTTTTATAAAATCTACTGATCACCCAACTGCTCTTAACGGCTCAATCATTGTAACTCATCATGGGCGGGGCGATTAAATGATCATCGCGTTTTATTCACGATCTCTCTCTCTTTGTCTCTCTCTCTCTCTTCAGTCAGATGATGAAAATGTCTGGAAATAGTGTTAATACTCTTGGTGATATGCATAATGTAAAAATCAAGTGTACCATGCTTTAGACATCTATTATTCATCTCTTATAACACGAGATACACATTTTAGACACACCTCTTTAATAGTACATTGTAAACACCACAAAGAGACCAATGTCAAATTTGTTCAATCCAAAGAGTAGGAGATTGCAACATATTTCATAAGTTTAAATGTCATATTATACATTCTTATGAGCGTTATACAGTCCTCATGAGTAATTCAACGAATTTTGCTTATAGATGCATTTGAAGATCAAGAATTGAATCTGTATATACCCCAGGGGCACCAACTGCTACATCATCCTCACTTCCTCCAAAGGTTACTTGCATATAAAACAAGGGGGATAATAAAGTGCTTTGATTCCAAACAGCTAAAAAAAGACGTTCAGTCTATATTAAGAAAAAAAAAAACTGTAAATAGATACTCAATAACGTTAAGTTGCGACAAGTGTATGTTATTTTTAACTGATGCTATATCCGCTTTACTTTATTTGTATCCTTAGGGGATATAATACTCAATATTGGAATCATTGCTTGCTGGATATTGTCAGACATCATACCTCATCTTGGCCCTTGTTTCTCAATCGACTTATATGTTTGTTTATATGTATAGACTTAGGTGGTTCAATTCAGTTTAGTTCAATTCAGTTTAGTTCAGTTCACTGTAGTATAAAACCATTTAAAATCATGATAATACAAATAACCATACAAAATAAATGTTCACAGGATATATTTGTCCTAGAAGAGTAAAAATTACAGTCAAAAATTATACACAAATAGTGACAACTTTGAGAGGCATGGTAAAAATCATTGCCCAAGATGATTTCGAAACTGTACAGTGACCAGAGACGAAGTCGAGTGCAGTCTCGAAATCCCCAAGGAGCTATAGTTTTACCCGCGACCAGAAAAATAAACATTCAATATTTGTTTTGCTTTTACCGCATCCCAATGTTAAATCTCAAAAGAGATAATTTAACAAAAATAGGCCTGTCAATATGTATTTATTGGTAAAGTCTTGGGGAATTTACGCGCAAACACAACTATGCCCGGTCAATATTTGTTCGTTATACTGCCCAGCCGTCAGTAGCATATTTTATGCCAGCAGTTTAGACAAATCACAGCCTAGAATATTCATATGCGGTTTTTAAAGTAAAATAAAGCGGATGCATGCATAGAGACATTATTTCATAATCAAATAATTGCTACTTTCATATCAATGTAATCTATGAATGATATTGAACTTCTGTATCACAATCTACAAGCTCCGATACCAAGCATGTCCCTGGATTGTTTAGAAGCATTTACTTTAAGTTATTGAAATGCATCATTCACCTTTTATTCTTCTCAATCTGTGCAGTTTGTAAAATAGTTTAATACTTCAAAATATCAGTCATATGTATGTTTAAATAACTCTACAGATGGAGAATATTCAGGTGGAAAGAAATGTTGTCAATAGTAACTTTTATCTTTCCCCACATTTCAAGTGGAATTTAATTTGTCTATATTTTATATTGCATTAGGATCGTACATGAAAGATAAGACTTAATTTGTAGATGACGCATGCTTTATAATTGATATCAATGTGTAATTCGGACCATAATTTTAATTTTTGACTCTCCTCCATACATTTCAATCACGTTATTTGTCATGTATTTATGATTGTTAGTCATGTATATGCATTACACACACGGCTCAACTTTATCATGAGTTTGGATGAGGGTATGAATAGCATGCAGTGTACGTTTTTTCTGTTGTCTCATTAATGGTTTTCCAAAGCCTGACCCAGAAAATAAGTTAGATAAATAATGGCGTTAACATTTTCAATGTATAGGCTAAAAATACAACATCAATAATTTCGCATCAGAAATATGTAACCTAACCTGGCAGAAATAGGTGCCTTTTCGCCCCTTTTGTGGATTTTTATTTCTAAATTTAGCAGCCAAGAGCAACAATGTATTCCCAGCGGTGAGGCAATAATTTGTAATGAATTCACAATCGATCCTTGTTCGCATAGACAAGGTTTTTTGCTTGCGACTGCCACTTCATGGTGACGTGCGTGTGACTCTCGCATTTTCTCGTGACTCAACAAGTACATTTTTTTTTTAACACATCGTTCCGACGTTTATTATCACCCATCATGCGCCGTCCGAACAGTACACCTAGATCTCTAAAGACATCGTTGGGAGTATTGGTAAACCCTAGAATGATGTCATACAGTTGTCATGGTAATTAGCATTTGGTTGCTATGAAAGCACTCTGTGTTGAAATAGAACGACTGATTATTTTGGATAATGGGGTTTATTCTATTATTATAGCTGCTATAAAAAGAATGATTTTTCATGCAGTGCTTACAAAAAGATATCGAGGGTTTATTACAAATAATTATTTTATTCTGGTGGGGAATATTAAGTTTTTATTTTATTTCATATATAAACAAAATTTGATACTTAAAATCATATCAATGGCAAAATGTATGCAAACAAAAAAAAATCAATTCAATTCAAATCGATTCAAAGTTCATGTCGTTATACTGTAAGCTACTTATATTGTGTGTTTAGCACTTCATGTCCATGGTCTTCAATGGTCACCGTTTAAACCGATAAAGGCTTGTCTTTTTTTCAGGGTAGGGGGTTGGGGTGGCTAAGAACGATTATTGTGGATTTTGACAAGACAAAAGGGAGAGCCCATTGTATCTGTTTTTATACTTGCTACTTTGCTCATATTACATATCTAACAAGCATATAGGAGAAGAAAACTCACATGTGTTTCAGTTGTTTTTTTAAAGACCCAAATACACTAACACTGCTAGAGGTGTTGTGGTCGAGTGGATACGTCGCTGGACTGTCGATCACAAGGTCCGCGATTCGAGTCCCGCCGCTGCACTAATGTCCTTTGGCAAGACATTGATCTACATTTGCCACACTCCACCCAGGTGAAGTAAATGGGTACCTGGTAGGAATTTATTCCTTGAAACGCAGCGCGCGTAACAGCTGCACTGCTAAAGCCAGGGTAATTATTCTGCATTATTGTAGAGCGCTTAGAGACTTCTGACAAAGTAAGTGTTAGGCGCTATATAAGCACTGTAATTATTATTATTAATACATTTTTATGCTGTGATAATCTTTGGTCTGGATGAAAAAAATCTCATGAAGATGGTGCTCATTGTCAGAAATTAAAATCGAAAATCATTTCAAAGAATAAGATACAGAACAGTGTACCATTTTATGATTTTTTATCATTGACTTTATTTTGTATTAACAACACTATGCACAATTAACTGTTTTTATCTCTTTTTTTCTAGACTCATACGTTTTTTTTTTAATACTACAATGTGCAAACACATTGTTTGTACATGTCATATATTCAACAAGATATATGTATTAAAAATATGTTTTTGCCTTTGGCATATCTGCAATCAAACCTCTCTACCTATTTTGATTTTTTTTTTGTTTCATACCTTATCGCAAAAAAAATGATAATTTTACCCTGGGCAAAAATATTTTGGATTGACGTCAACCTATCAGAATATTAACTATTCATATCAATCGTACATTGACGTACAAGCGAGTGACCAAACATCACATGTGTATATGATATATAATACAAGATAGAACTATGATACATAGTGGATACAACAGATGACTCAAGAGTTATGAGTAATACTTTAAATCGATGATGTACTTTGGAAGAATGAGAAAAGGAGGTTTTAGAAAAATATATAAACTGACACACGCAAGATTGCATTTTCACGATTAATGTTTGTTGCTATTGATTCGGAGAAGATGACGGATTATAGAGACTTAAGATCTCTTTCAACACATTGTGATTGGGGATGAAAATTCATTTCTCGGTACGAGCAATGAATCAAGATGACGAGAGAGAGAGACGGGCAACGGGTTTGATTGACGTAATGAAAGATATACAATTGTCTCGTTGCTGAAACGAATGAATGACTAGCGCTGTTTTGTTTGATTCCAACGCAGAAGAGTAGTATATTGTGAGAGAAACTTGGAAATCGGTATGACTCACAAGGCGAGGTGGCTCGCAGATGTGATGGTTAACGATACGTACCGTAGACACAGTAAATCTTATGAATGCTGCTTAACCGCACTGCGCCTGTGCACCAGAGACGCTAAGCTCCCTCAACCAATCAGCGATCGCTATTGTCATGTGGTACGAAATGCAACTCCTCCGAACACTCATAATGCATACGCGGTTTCTGTGTATGAGTGTGTAATGGTAGGGTTCGCTGTGCCCTATCTTTGCTGAGTGACGTGTAAACCTCAATTTGACTCATAATTCTGTACACCTCAACCGTAAAGTGTGCTAGCTGTGCGCGCTGTACGAGAGAAGCAATAAATAGCGTTCGGTGACCGCTGACACAGCAGATAACCGTAAAGCCACGCCAGAGAAAGGAGTTCACATCTACCTAAGAAAATTAAATAGATCTTAAATCGCTGTTACCTACGACGGCTTTGTCCAGATTGTGAAAGTGCATTTGCACCGGGTGTAGTGTTTATCTTTGAAGATATATCTATCATCTTTTTGTGATTAGCAGTGACTAGTAATTAGCCTTCATGACGGGGGAAACCGACCGATTCGACGATCCCCAGGCCGCGGAAACTCCCCGCCGAGCCAGGACGCCATCCGAGCCGCTCATCACGGCTAAACTCTACGGGGAGGAACCACACCTGTGTGCTGACTCTCCGGAGAGCCGCTGGACCATGGCGGACCTGACATTCAGCGAAGAGCTTTACCAAGCCAAAGAGACGACAAACGAGCCAAAGCACTACCAGAAGAACACCACACATCGGAACACCAACCACCATCTCCATCATCACCACCACCATCACAACAACAGCAACCAGTTACATCCTAACCGTAACTACAATAACCAGTATTCAGACCCTTTCGACTACAAGAACACAAGTCACAGCGAGTTTAAGAAGTTCATGAACAACAACAATGATGATATGGACCTTAATTACCTGAGGCCACCAAGTCCATTGAGGCACCACAGAACTCGGAGCACCAGCTTGCCTTTTCTCACCCTTGCGGACTTACCAGCTCTTCAGAAGCAGAGGCCACTCAGAGTGGTCGTTCTGGGAGACTCAGGGGTAGGGAAGTCGTCATTAGCAGTACAGTTTGTCGCCTCTCTCGGTGAATACAATGACTACGAATCAGTGCTATCAGGTAAGAAATTGCATTACGATATGTAAATCAATTGCAGGGACTGTCAAAAATGAACGACTGCCTATAACAATCAGGTCATGTTATGCTTATCTCATGTCTAATTATTCGCTACTTAAAATGGTGATGCACAAAAGCTATTGACGATGTCTTTTGTTGATTTGTTGAAAGTCTTTGTGATTGTTTTATATCAATGTCTTGATCATCATTACCCAGCACTCCTTCACTTTTAAAGATAAAGACCAGTTATGGTCATTTGATTGCATTGTGAAAGAAACGTCGTGGAATAATTGATAATTTAGCATCTAGCATCTGCAAGGTTCTGGAATCATCAAAATGATAATAAATTTGGCCCATTCTTCTTAAAGTTACAAGCACTATACACAGAAAGATGTATATGGGACTACCCTATATCTCTCACAGACCATGAGAGAAACAAATTTACCAAATATATGAATTAGTTGGCGGTTTCCAGGCAAAATTTGTATCATCATGTATTAGTCAAAACATATTCTTTCACATGATTGGTAATGAGAGCTTCCATTTCATTTTTTTTTAAATTGAAGCGTTTCCAACACTGGTCTTTACCTTTAATACCTTCAGTTGTTTGTCTTCATCTTGTTAGCACCATATGATTATCATTATCTTTGTCATAATTATGCTGACTATAAACACAGGCCGTGATGTTGGCATGTTTCATTGACATGATTGTCGATAACAGAAAAGTAATAACCATCAATATTTAAAGGTATGATTAAAGCTCCATTTGATGTATTTATGCATTATCAAGCTTCAAATAATGCATAAAACATCAAGGGCCTCGTCTTGAGTTTGCAAACCAAATTTAATGTAAATAAATATCCATTTAGTTTAAACCCACTTTAGCATGTTAGTTCTTTTGTTCCCCTTGGACAAAGATCGCTCTGCGTTAATTAGCAAAGCAAACATAGGCAAGTATCTATGTACACCGTCTAATTGTTTATCTCATTAATCTTAGCTTGTGCAAATACTGAGGTGCTCGGTGATTTGCCTTGTGATCTACATTTCAATTTAAAACTTTTGATTTCTCTTTCAGAACACAATCTGTTGTACCCTCAACTATAGATGAAATTAATAATAGCATATATCGGAAAACATGCTATAGCCCCAAGGATTTTTATTATTATTTATTTTGTTAAGCTCCTCATTCCATGGCTTTGAATCACTTTAGCTAATGACAAACTATTTGAAGTTATCTTGTAATCAAAATAAACATTAATGTTCTCATTCAAATGTTTGATAGTAAAGCAAGGTCCGTTTGAACCACATAGGGCTTGTACAAGTTTCACTGTAGCGCTTCTCTGTCTAAATACTGCGCCATTTTAGAGCAACATAGACAGCGATTGAGAGCAGTGCCCAGCTAATGAAGTAATCAGTATATACCCACCATGAAACATTTTTAATGATGTACTCGAGACGAGTGATAGGAAAATGAAAGAAGTGGAGGGAGATAGAGAGTGACAAGCGTCCCTCGCTAATGAGGTTGCGCGATATTATGTAATTTGACAAAGTACTGCTATTTTTGTTCGTTCGGATGGAAATCATTTTTGTTCCACGTCCGCTCAAAAAGATGCTCACCCTAGGTTAGATATTGCATTTTCTTTTGCTGATGGAGAAACATTACAGTTTTTGTTGAGGTCTGTAACCCACATTTTTTGATTTCCTGCCGCTGTTTTGATAAAGAAGATTTCCGAACGCCATTTTTGTTTAACATCTTTGATGATGGTACAGGATATGTACCAGCTCGGTGTTTATTTGGTTAATATTTATTAATTTTTTTAATTAATTTATTAACTTATTAACATATCTATTTATTTATCTATAAGTCGTTTTTTATTAGCTTTAGAAATTCATGATCCAAATCTGGAATAAGGTAGGATCCTCCTTAAAATTTCCACAAGTAAGCATTACTTTCCTCAACCCTCTATAAACATTTAACTTTGGTAAAAATTTAGGGTATTTTCCTTAACCTTTTAGAACTGAGTCTGAGATGAATGCATTGAAATGAGAGATTTTTTTTTAATTATAAAATTTCTCTTTGAAAAAAATAAATATTATAGATAGATTTATTTATCTTGATTTGTTACCTCTCACTTGATATATTTCCTTACTCATCCCCCCCCCTCATGATATGATGTGGATCGATGTAATAGGAATTAGGTCTGACAACAGTTTTACATAAGTAGGCCGTGAATGATGGATCTTTCTAACATATCCTCTGAGATTCAGCGAAATTTCATTACAGGTTATCTCCCAATTTGCATGACCGTGTTTTGTTTTCTTCGGCGGCCTCTTAGTTTCTCACTTGGCCTTTAACTCGTTGATATTCTCTTGAAATCGACCACTCTTGATGGGGTTGATCTGTCTTAATATAAACATGGATTGGTTTGAAAATGAGTTAAACATAGACCTCACTCTCTTCATAAGTAGTTTCCTATGTCGTAACTGTTGAAGAAAAATAAATCAAAAACCATTAGAAGTATTAAATAGTTTATATGCAACATAATTTATTCACACATTTCCACAAGCAAGAGCATTATATACTATAGCAATAATTTCACTATATTTCCTTAAAAAAAGTGTCTCATCTTTGCCGCCTACGATCAGTTTCCAAACACTTGGCATTTGAAAATATTGGATCTTTTTTTTTAAATAAACATTTTGACGTTCAAATGAAGACAAGAAGAAAATACGTGCCTCAACTCTTTCTTTTTACAAAGTGTCGTTGTTACACCTACGCATTTGTCGTAGTATAAACCCCATTGACATTTCGACGAATTTTGCACCAACCATGTTATTTGATTTGGAGCTTGCGAAATGTCAGTGTGGGATTAAGCATGAGGGCTGAGCTCGATTGTGTAATCATTTATTAAGCCTCACATTTCATTTCATATGATGCAAAGCCCTATTTGCTACCATCCTACAAGGAATTATATAGTGATTATTTTGAATATTTTCTATCAAGTTGATCCCTGGATAGGGGGAACCAATTGACCTTATCTAAACATCCTTATTGCCTTCCACTACATACCCTGGAACCAAAATTTCCAGTATTTCTTTATAGAAATCACACATTCTTTTTCATGGGAATTTTGATAGGGACCTGGGCATACAATTTACTTTAAAGAGAAGGTTGAGTTCTGGGAAGAGGTGAAAAATAATTCGTGAACTTTATCATTTGTTATAATGCAAGCGTTGAAGAACATCAGATAAGACATGTTCCTTAAAAAGCATGGCACTTCAAATGCCTTCATATTCTAAATATGTCATGTTTATCGTAAAACTCGGGGGGGGGGATTTTTTCGCCACGTGTTCGTGTAGTCCCATATACATCTTTCTGTGCACATTGTTTGTAACTTTACCAAATTTCTTATCATTTTGATGATTCCAGAACCTTGCAATACACACAAATTGTTATAAGCTAGGTGATCAACCTTTTCTGGTCGATTCCACACCGTTTCTTTCACAATGCAATCGCATGACCACTACTCAACTTCATCTTTAAAAATCCCCCATTCTGGTAGCGCGTTCTTCTATTGACCATGCGAGGTCTTATTATGATTTATGATGCAATTAGCAAAGGCCATTGCGTATAGTTATTTGTCAAGTTAACAATGAGTTCCGTCTGTGTTTTATATAGATTGGGTCAAGAATCATTCCGTCTGTTAACAGAAATTGACAATAAATAATGGCACCAATGCCATCATACTTTAGGCCGGCCGTTGCGATTTAAAAAATGTTAACGGACCTCGAGGTGCATTAATGTGGGCCCTGCTGCATCGCTTCGCAGACGACCTGGATGCGTTTAGATTTTTCAGATTGTTACTATCCTTCGAGCGCGCGATCGATGTCACGGCTCACTCTACGCAGCTGCTCACAACGTTGTTACCGATCTCTCGAATAGAGATATGTAAATGATGTACTCAACACAAGAAAATTAGGCTGAACGCAACTCGTCGACCGGTTGTAAGTACGCCAAGGGACGACCAGGCCGCCAGGAGTAATGCCTGGTATTTATTTTGCCGCCATCGATACTTGTGACTTGATGATGCAGGGTACATACCTCCGCCTTTTAAGTCTAGAGCAGTTGTGGGAGGTTATTTGGGGGTTGTGAAGGGGCTCGTCTACTCTCCGGCATCTAAATGGCACAAGTTATTGAACCCAATGTGCGCTCAATGATGAACACATTAAACCTAGAGTCCAAATCAAAAGCAAGTAGGATCTATATGTCAGCGACTAGAACATTGGGTAGTTAAAAGCAAGGACTATGACCGACCAAAATATGACACGGACTCTCTCTATATACCAGCTTAGCATTTGTTCCTGATATAACGAATACCTCTTGGTCAGTCATGTAAAAACTCAATCATTTACAGCAGCATTGCTATCTTAGCTATAAGCTATTAGCTATAAGATAGCTACAAAAATTTTAAATAAAAATAAAAAATGAGAAGGACCATTCATCGATAGGTATTTAAGGGTTTGCAAAGGGATATATGTATTAAAACAAGATTACCGTGATACGATTAGTAGGTAGCTGGTGCGTGGCGTCAACCTGCGGGAAGTCGCAATGCTTCCACGCAACAGTTATCATCTAGATCAAGAAAACGACTTTTGAATGCAGAAAAGTGGATCTCAACTTCATCTTTTGTCCTCCACGCTTGAGATAATGCATACGTCAGTCGTCGTTTGTTCGTGGCTGAGTTCATTTTTACCCATGGTATCTTCAAATTGTAGGCAGTGTAATCATATATACAAAGTAAAAATTATCATTGCTTACCGACCAGAGACAGCGTTGTGGTAAAAGTACCCCGCGTTCTACTTTATCATTAGCTATTAAGTAAATATTTTTTTTTTTCTTCTTCCTGAAGAAAACAAAAAATCCAATTTGGGGTAAAGATTTTGGTCTATGAGAGCCCTGGCTGACTGCCAAAGATTTGATAACGTTATGTTTTCTCCATTTTTCACAGCTGTTCGCAAAAGATGAGATTAATTTTATTGTTGTCATTTCAAGTTATCCCTCTCCTCATACGACTAAGATCAATTAGAAATTGAATTCATTTTCGAATGCACTCAAAATGTGTCATTCAGTATTTCTCCAAAGAATCCCGATTTCTTAATTAGAACTCTTGCTTCAACGACTGATTGTGAACGGCAAACGACCCTGTAGTTACCAAGTACCTGGGTGGTACGTTTAACCTCGGGTAGACAAAAATACCTTGGGGGAGGTAGGGGGTATAAAAAGTGATCTGGGAAAATATCTTTATTTGTTCTGAAGGAGACATTGATCGTGAACGGCAAATGGGTAAATGCCATTTCCGCAACACGTGACTTAATGGATCGCAATCGATATAGATGAGTTGACATATCGCTTTGGCTGTCTGCCAGCTTGATAATATAGACTTGTATGCAAGCGTGGCGGCGCACTGGTTTGTTTATCAATTCTACCGGAGAATGTTGCTCAAAGAAGGGGAAGCCGGTGTTATGGAGGCCTATTTTGCAAAGACTGAGTTCCTCCCATCCTTGCTAAAATTAGACGCAGTCTCTAAAAATAATCACTGTCGCCCCTGGATCGTTTGTTTATGTGTTACTTAACGGGGGAAATCAGGCGGATGAATATTTTTGTTTAAGCTTCTGGTATGAAAATATCCCTTCTAAGTTCCACGTCTATCGGGGGATTACGCATTGCAACCAGAGCGCCAAGGAAAATCCGGTCCGAGGCTATTGCGTGTTTTATTATCAGATATACAGGCTCAGGCCTACAGGATTTTGATTTAATAATGCACGAGATTTTGTAGCTTGGTTATTCTACTACCCAAGAGGCTCAGTCGGTAGTCCGGGATAATCAAACATTACTTTAAACATCCGTAAGGCTCTTAAGACATACGATCCGATTCTCATCAACCTAAGAAGTTAAGGCAGAACAACCACAGCTTCGGGGAAGTTATCAAGTCTTAAAAGCCTTGATATCAAGCATTGCCACTGAAACGGTTATTGAATGCTCTATCCCATGCTTGCAATGCAAATCAGGCATGACATTAACATTTACGGTAGATGCCTCAAGCCTACACGTGCGAAGCCAACGCGTGATTTTGTTACAAAATCGACCGATTATTGCTAAATCACTTTTAAGAAATAACACAAGACGCAGAAGCTATCATGGTAAAATGGGAGGAAAATTACAAAGTCGAATATAGGGGAGATTTAACAAGAAAGTTACATCTATTAATACAAAGTAACACCAGGTACCTATCTGTATAAAGTTTATAAAAACGGCGTGTTCATAAACAACTTTGGTATGCCTGGATGACCTACAGATATAGCACACTCAAATTCTCATCAAAAGGCTAGCTTTCTGAGAGATGCTGAATTCCCATGGCAACGAAAACTGCATGCGATACTCCCTTGATCCATTGTCCTGGTAACCGTTTAGTATTTATTGAAAAATTGACGTCACAACTTGGAATTTGTGGATTACAGAAAACAGTTTCATCTCTCGATGTGCGAGTCCATTTTGAATTATTAAAGGCGTTTTTCCAATGACAGAATAGAATAAAGAACGTGACAAACATTGCCTTCAACGAGAGATCACGTATTATATACATTCACATGTATCGTGTGCCTGTATATATGACGTTGGCATTGTGTGTTTTCTATTTGATTTACAGGGTTCAAGGTATTCAACTGCAACATGGGAAAATCGCCTTTCATATTGATTGTTATTATTTCTATGATATATACCCATCGTTAATTACTCGTTTTGTATGAAATGTTATGAAATGACGTGCAAACTGCATTTTCCGTCATAGATCATCAAGATTTGCACTCATACATGCGTCATTTCAAGCACAGCCCGAGAAGACTATTCACGCAGCAAGTTCAGGCCCAGGTTAGATACAACTTTCTGATCAATAACAAGTCACAATGAATATCTTGAATAATTGTTATTATACGTATCAAATTTTAAGCAATTTGGCCAGATAGATTTGTCCCTTTAAAACAAAAAAATGCATTTCTAAATTGCCTCTACAGTTTATCTCTTGTTTGCAATCAATGGGCAAAATCAAATAAACCTTTAAAAAGAGTTCAAAATATGGGCACTTGTGTTGATTTCCGAAAAGTTTGAGATTGAACATTAAACAAAAAAGGGAGTTGCGTGGGCGATTGCACCGACAGACAACACAGCACGATCAATATCAAATCAAAATGGGAGCCCTAACTATCAGGATGTGATGTGCCACGGGACGACACAGTATTGACCAATGAATCAATAACAGTGGGAGAACCTAAGTCCGTTACCACTACCACAGGATATGATTGCTTCAGTCACACCACGTATCAGACTCCAACACCGATTTCAAACCGACCTATCGTTGAAATGTAATTTTCTGTTCGGTTTATTGTCAGTCTCACCGTTGTGACTGGGGNATGGGTCTTTTTCATCGTTTTCGCAACTTTCTTTCTACAAGATAAGTTTACTGTCGTAATTTGACAAAAGGAAGCGACTGCAATCAGAAATCTGTCAAAAACTTAATGGGAGAACACGTATTACACGCAAGAAGTTTGTAAAGTAAGAGTGTATTTTGCATTTATCAGGAATCCACTGCCAACGTTATACATTGCAAAAGAGAACTTAAGTGCCATTAAAACCTTCTTCCTATAAGAAATTTGGGGACTGGTTTTAAGGCCTCTGAAAAGTTATTTACATGAGATCGTGGGACGTTTTTGGGAGGGCTTTGTTGATCAGTGGAGACGAGGCCTCAATGTTGGCAGAGCGAGAGCCCACTTATTCCATTACAGAGCCAGGTTTCTCTCAGTCGCTATTGTTTACACTGCATTCAGTGAGAGAATATGCTCAAACAAACCCGACAAACACAAATGTTGATTCTAAGTTATTGTTGGGAAAATTAAACGATTCATTTCCCAGCCCTCCGAAAGTGGGAAGAAGAAAAAACATCAAGAAAGTGAGATTTGTTGATGACAATCGTGGTAGAACCACTGGATAATTAAGAAATACTGCGTCGTGAAAGTAAATGACTTGCATTAAGTTGGAATGGGAGTGATGTATCACAACCATCAATGAAAACGAAAAAATTATATCTCGGGTTTCGATTAATTGCCTTCTCTTGATATTCTTGGCACTTTGCTAAACTAGTTTTGAGAACGATAATGTTTGTCAGTTTTCGGTGTAGGAATATATATTTGTAGTTAAGCCGGGCTCACGATCAATTGGGCAAAAAGAATTTCCGTTTCGGTTTAATAAAATTTGGAGTGGACTATTAGGCTATTATTATTATTATTATTATTATTATTATTATAGTTCGTAAAAAAAGGAAGATGTTTGAATTATAGTTGAAATAGAAGAAGAGAGGAAGAGAGGAGGAAGAAGACAGTGAAGAAGATGGAGACGTTGAGAAAACAAAACAACAAATCGGTGTCGACAAGAGTTGGGCCGCGGCTGCAGTTTAGACATCTTGATATGTGAAATAAACCCGACGTCAAATTGACGTGTTGGCTTAGTGAATCGAAATTCTCAGATTTCAATAATGTTTCGGATCTGTCTAGGAATTAGTTTTTTTTATTACCCTCTGTATCCACTGATTTTCGCCTGCACTTTCTCAGCGTAGGATATGGCACCACCATTTCGGGTTGCTGTTTTGTAGAGAAATTTGATATCTGTTATTTTTCTAGAAGATGCAAATGGACCTATCAATTTTGTATCTCAGACGTGACACAATATTCCTTAATTTGGGATTTTGATCTCTTCAAAACTCTCTTACCAAATTTCTGTTCTCATTTCTGAAATATCGAATACTGTTGGATATTTTATATTGCTACATTCAACGGTCACGAGGCAATGTTGGAGAAGGGTTATCATTGCGACAAAATTATTGCCTAATATTGTGACACTCTGACTACCTGACTTTATAATGCTGAGCAACTCTTTCTTTTCATCCAAAACAGATTTGCATTTTCGATATATTATATTACCATATACAGTTGCATTCAACTATTTACATCAAAAACTTCATTCAAAAATACCTTTAAAACATATATTTAACTCATTTTAAGGCCCATCTCCATGGACCTTGTTGCACATTACTAGTGCTATATATTTACCAAATAAAGTCTATAACCTATTTAAGTCATCGTGAAGTGAACAACAGTTTTAATGAGCACTGAATCTATTCGACCTCGTATTGTGTCCCTAGACGTATTGCCACCATAACCCCAAAGAGGGTGATAAAAGGGTCCGCGGCGTTTGCACCAGGGCTCCTTCTTATGAAGTCTTGCAATGGATTCAGATCAATAGCAGATTCTCCAATCGATCGAAAGTTTGCAGTCTCCTATTGCTTTTGTATACCCACAGTTGTTATTGATAAAGATCGTATGTAGGTTGCGATTAATCGCTCTAAATGTTGACTGGGAGTCCTATCTTGTTTAACATCCCGAAGCCATAGTTGAAACAGAATGTCCTTGTACGATTTCGGTTCGGGTTTTTTTTCATGCCACGTGAAACGTTGGTCGCGTGCACGATTTTCTTACATGGCCCATTATCCTGATATTAAAAGGAAAAAAATGTCTTGAAGGATCTTCAGAAAAGGTTCATGCCAAGCTCTACAACATGGACAAGTATGCATTTATCACCTTAAGGCAAGTTTTCGCTGTATAGGGCACTTTGCTTGATTGAAGTTTAGAGGAAATGGCGCTATAAACGACCACTTACTTACAAAAAATACTTTTTCATCATTAGTGTGCTTCATGGTAGGAATGATTTATCTTTAAGATTTACTACAAAGAAATTAGGATATGACAGCTGGGCAGAAATAATCATCCGTTAGATTCCCTTACAGTCGGTATTAAATAGCACATAATACGTGCCTCATGTTTGCTCATCCTTTATTTTTCCAGTGGTATTCACCCCCTTATCAATATTGCAACGTCTTAAACTGAACCACATTATGCATTGTTTATCGATTATATCCACACACCTACATTAGGGATGATTTGGGGATTGAAGAGTTCGGTTTTAAACTCTTTTCTGCGTGTTTCTCTTTCTCCCTTTACCACAGTTTGATAACCAGACTAGAAACTATTTAGCTTGCGATTTGTGAAGTGAAAAAGGCGGAAAAAAGAATGCACATTTCTCCTT
>BEXV01000473.1:128709-156303 GCA_003118195.1 Hemicentrotus pulcherrimus | reverse complement strand
CTCCCACCATGAAACATTGTGGTATATTACGTTACATGTGGCCATCGAATGTGAAGAAGGGAAAACAAAGAAGAATACACAATTCACCTTTAATGTCTTTTTGTCATTTTGATGTTCATTTATCGCATAGAGTTCTCCCACATGAGGCATTGTGTGATATTACATTACATGTGCACATCGGGAATGGGATTTATCTTTACAGGATTCATGAACCAGTCCCATGAAACTTGAGCCGAAGCTCCACCATAATGCGTGTGTGCATGGACTCAAGTTGTCATGGTAGAGCTTGTGAAAATTACAACGTTAGCTGACAACCACTACAGAGATCATCAACCCATCCGTTGCCATGGTGATCCGTGATGTTGGCCCGGAGACGAGCACCTACGTCATCCTTTCCCCATTATGAGCCGTCTCGTGGGATTTTCATCTCTTGTATCTGTAATGAGCTTTGTTAAAACTCTGAATTGCATTTTGATGAAACTGTTGTAACGCATCTTTTTTTCTGGTCTTTTATCTTTGCCTGTCTGCAGAAAACCCTGATGAGGTGTACGAGAAAACGATGCAAATTGACGGCCAAGAAATCACGGTGCAGATTGTCGACACACCACCCTACGGCCAGGTAAATATACGTTTATCGTTCGTTTTTACTGGGAATGGACAGTTCATAATTATTGAGAGGAAAACGCTTTTTTTCACCTTGCTTTAATGATTACCCCAAGGCAAACTCAGCGATACATCCTTAATGGCAAAGGATTGTGGAGGCCTAATTGGCGTGGAAAATAACATTTTGAGTCAAGCAAGAGATCATTAGCAAAGCATCAGTAGAGAAAAAAGAAGCACTGATTTCGTCAGGTCATGAAAGCCTGGCTAGAATTTCAGCTTTAGAAATAGTCCATACGTTTTCATCAAATCAATGAAGAAAAAAAATCATGATATATCAGTTACATTCCTTGCATTGCGAGTGATATGGATGTTCGTGGTAATATTTTCAGTACTTGTTAAAGTTCTCTCGCCTGTCAATCTATCATATGGGTCGCCTATGTTCTTTTGCATCTAATGAACTTGACAGTTGCTAGCCAGGAATGCAATTATCGGAGCATATGTGTGTAGGCCAACAACATCTATAAGCACAGGGGTATAGAAGTCATGTGCATTTAGGGAGAAAACATGGCTAGAGGGGAAAAAAGTCATTCGACATGCTCCGAAGTAAAGGCTGGGGGTAATGAACATTTAAACATGGTATCGTTTAACTAAAGTTCGACAGTTCAAGAAACTCAAACCGGGGATCGTAATCTTGAAAGAAGAGGAAAACGGGTCACTGCTCTGTAGATTGTCAAAAAAAAACAGATGGTTATCACAGCCCCCTGTATTGAAATCGTTCACCACTTGTACGCCTTAACTAAACATGCCCGATTAACATGGTTAAGGTGTCCCACATCCCACACACCCTCATCCACCTACACACCAAACCCCACATAGCTGAACGCACACACCGGTAGAGGTATCTCTTTACATGCATATAGCTATAGAGAAGGTACCGGTAATAATGCATTGTGTGCAGATTGCACAAGTCACTACCAAGCTAAGATAAGGATGTTTCCAACGACAGTAATACTCTTTCGCCTTCTCTATCGATTAAAATGACAAACACCTGCCGAGACTCAATCGCTATCTACCTTAGATTTCCCCCCTACTTGGAATGTTTCAGAGCCCATTTCCCCTTTAACGCCATCGGGCTTTCCTTCTCGCGTCGGTATTCGCTGCTCGTTACCCGCATTCCACCACGTAGCCCCCCTTGAATTAGGGGTGAGGACTTTATCGACATACTGGAGAAGAATTGTCGCGACGCAAGCCCAATCTAATCCGAGTGTTGGGTCGTAAATATAGTTGTGTTTTGGGGTTGTCACAAAAACAAGCCTCCATCCGTCAGTAAAAGCAAAAATAGTCTTTAATTTGAAACCGAAAATGAGGCTGGATTTCACCAGACTGTTTAGGCCCAATCCCATAGGTAACATCCCGCCTCACTGTCGAGTGTCGACTATTCCATTTCTTGAATACCCACAAATATAACTTCTTTGAAATTGTCCTTACACTGAATGTATTATAGCGTTTCTACCCTAGCATATACAAATGAATCGCAAAGTGACAATATTGCAATGCCACTTTTTCTAGGACTCTTGAAATTTAATGACGTCATCCTGGTAGACGGTTCGTGCAAGAGTACCGAAAGATATCTCTTGTCAAAATGGATGACGTAATAGATATAAAAGCAATCGCTATATCACGTTCATATATATAACCTTTCACGAGATCATGACTTGTGATACCAATGACGATGAAGTAAAGTTTTTACATTCTGATTCATCATCCTAAAATTTGCTTTGCGATCAAGGTCATGTTAGCAACATATTGAATTGACAAACATATTCAATTTAAAGTGAATAGGGAAGATACACTTTAGTCAATATAATGATCTTAACAGGGAAATGCCGCTTAAAAAGCTTATCATGTTTGAGGTGCAGTATCCATTTGCATTGTTATGGTCTGTATATAGTCGCCTTCGCTGATCCTCGAGTTATGATAGATACGTGGTTCGCCGGTAAACATGATAGGGTTGTCTTGCTCGGCAGCAGCGAATATAAATATGTCAGTCTGTACAGAAGATTTGTCTGCCAGATGTGAAGATGATATTGGTCGATGTGTTGTTCTGACTTTATTCAAGAAGCGTGTATGCATGTGCATCTATCCTGTCTGCAACGAACGTGACAAAGAAATACTTTGGATTTTGTCCCGAGCACATCTTGACCTTTGCGCCATCTTTAAAAAAAGTTTCCTCAAGCGAACCTCTCACCCCATGAGGGATATGTATCTCATCATGTGCCATTAACCATGTTCAAGATCTATTCCAATTCCTACCCACCATGCCCACATGAAACAATCAATCATTTTTGTTTAAACCCTGCACAATCTCGGCACTAGCAATAATGTGCGGCGGTTTTAGTGTGTGTAGTCACCGGAATGTTGACCAAAATAGTCTGAGATCAGAATCCGAGCTGCATCATTTGTGTTCACTGCAAAGATTTCAAGAGAACGCGTCTTGCTTTGCTTACGACCATGCCGACATAGGAACCGAAAAGGATAACGAGACGCCACCGCAACTACTATTCATACCATTGTCTTGAATGCATTTACGCTCATTATGATGGTGCCCTAAATATGGTGAACATTTTGACGCAATGAAAAATAATTAAAAGCAGCTTATCATATTAGTCTTTACCTCTAGATTTGTTTTCTATGAATAGTGATGAACATCATCATTGTTATAAAACAAAACACTCTGCTAAACGAAAGTCTCTTCCTTGTTTCTTTCTAGGCTGAATTCGAGGAGAGAGAAGATGAACTTTTACAAGGTGGTGACGCCTACATCCTGGTCTACTCCATCACTAACAGACGAAGCTTTAAAAAGGCCAACGAGCTCAGATTCAAACTCCAGAGGACACAAGCAACAGAGATGGTACCCATCATCCTGGTCGGTAACAAGACAGACCTGGAGAGATCGAGAGAAGTCCCTTTCGAAGGTACGAAATGACACAACAACTAACATTAAAAACAACCTTCAATGATGCTCATGAATTGTTTATCAGATTTTCGATGAAGCATCTCGTAATAGTATAAACATTCTCTATATCTTGATTGCAACGTGAGAGAATGAACTAATTGAACTATGGATATTCACTCCCATATAAATTACAAACTGATAATTTATATCTTAATGCCACAATCAATGACATTAATAATCAATGTACATAAAACTTAGTCTACGGATTTGAATTTATATCACAGCTAAAATAATACTGAACCTAAAATACAACCATATATTGAGGACGCGAAGAGCTTGTAACATTAGTTATATTTACGGTTACATTAGTTATATATGATTTTTTTTTTATCGATTTAAGTAAAACAAACTAAACTCGTTGTTTCCCTAATTTGTTTTACAGAGGGCAAACACTTTGCAGCACTGTTCGACTGCAAACTTATCGAGACTTCGGCATCACTTTCTCACAACGTCGACAAGCTTTTTAACGGCGTCGTCCAGCAAATCCGACTTCGACGCGATAGACGTCACTCCGAGGAAGAGATGGAGACCGGTAGCGGGGGCAGTGTAGACTCCGTCAAGGGATCGCCGACGCGCGGAGAGCGACAACGATCGCCGTCGAAGAAAAGCAGAAGACCGTCCATGCTGAAGAGAGCGCGCGGCGCCATTGGTAGACTACTAAGGCGGAAGAGCGGTGATGAGCCTACCCCAGGGTACCGTGCTAGGTCCAAGTCTTGCCACGTTATGGAAGTGCTTTAACCGGCGCCACGCTTCTTCACACATGAACACGCAAACTGACATTTGTCTTCGTGAGGACTACTTTCACGAACAATCACACGCACGCACACAATGTGTTCTAAGATCATACAGCATTTTGAGAGACAGTGATTTTGGAAGAGAGAACTTGAGTATTTGATTACTTATGGCTCTACGAGGAAAATGCTAATTGATCTGGGCGAGTTGTTTAACCAAAGAGATTTGTGTCAAGGAAAGAAGTTTAATGAGTTTTCTTTTACTTGACTTTTAGAAAAAATGATGGATAATCCGAGTGTAGTATTGACCGATAAAAAAGAAGACGTTTCTATTCACATAAAATAATTATCAATGTGGCTATGGAGCATCCGACTCAAAATTGTAATCATTCATCACCATTCCAAAGACGCTTTCTTATAACCACGTTATTCTTCACAGTTATTTGGTTTTAATATAATATTGTCTGATTAATTTTAGGACATTTGCTGTATGGCATCATATCTCACCTCTTTGGTTTGTAATATTTGAAGATAATCAAAACAGTCCAACACTTATAAACATAATTGTTCCAAACGTTAAGTCCGAAGAAACTTACACCGTAATTGTGTTCGAATTTTATATTCTATGGCAAACACAGCACAATGTGCCACTTTCATGGGTGATACATATGCAACAGGGATACACTTTACTGTCTATAAGTTATTAACTTACGTACGGAAAACACTACTATTAAATAACCTACAAATGAAAATGAAGCAAAGGCTGGCAATTACCCTTACTGTTCTATTTTGATTGAGTATTACATTGATATTTGTGCCCCATTACTGTGGTAAAAATATTGTTAAGGTTAAAGCACAAGTAAGACGTAATGGGTCAGGTATATCAAAATCAATATCATGATAACAGTAGAACACACCAATCAGTCTGACCCGGTTCACTTGATAACACAATTTGTAATCACTAATTGTTCTCTCTTTGTTTTCTTCTCTCCATAAAGGGTCATTATTTTGACAAATCGTATTTGCTTGAATTGGGCTCGGTTCTGGTTCAATCAATACCATTGTTATTTTCTCACGCAAACGTTACGGGAGCATACAGATTCCTCCAAAATACAAATATTCCCAACGTCATTTATCGAGCTAATAATAGTTTATATCCTACATTCGCAGTTTATAAATACATACATCGATGCTAGAGAGATGAACACCTGGTTATCGCAGTAGGTTTGGGTCCAGTGGAATTGAGTTGGAGCAACTAAAGTAAAAGATCTGGTTAGGAAGAATGATTGTTTGAACAAAGATTCTGCTGATGGAGCTGAATACCCGGATGGCTTTGGGCTGAACAGTATGAATAAGTAATGATTCATTTGCACATAATCAATACTTTTATTTTCATTGTATACCCCTCCATACCATGGGGCCACTGAGCTTTATAAGCTTCTGATATTTGCGCTGAAACATTTGAGGTAATCTTGATATACATATTCCAAATGGTATTATTATTATTATTATTATTTGCATTTGCATTTTCACTTTTGCATCTATGTACATTTTTGGTCTTGAGACATGCGCTTTGAGAGTTTCTTTTCGTGATTTAAAATAGCTTCCACGAGTCATATTTGTTGTATCTGCATCACCGCTGAATTCAACTAGACATGTTTATTAACGACGTGCGTAAAGTAAAATGACCGGATTCGTGTAACCATATATATATTTGCATTCATTTTATGCAGGACTATCAAAGATACTGTTTTTTTTTTAATCTTCCAATTAACGGTTCTTTGATTTAAACTCTCAATGAATGCATAATTGTTGAATGTGTAATTCAATTACTAAGGTTTATTAACGTCACACGCTAAAACTAAAATATTGTTTGTCTTGTTGCTGAATTTGTGCAATATCGCGTTTTTTTAAGTCACCTTATATAACCTACCCTTTTACTATCTTGGAATAATACGTCAGAAAATTATGAAGCTAATTAGGTATTGACGAACAATTGAATTGGAAATACATCGAAACACATTTATGGAGTAAAACAGTATGATATAGTAAATCATTCATATATACGCCACTCTTTCTTTCTTCACAACTCTAATGAAGTCTTCACTCGTATGTACGTATGTTCTTTGTGTGTTTCTATGTATATGGAGATATTTTTTGTACTTTGATTCTTAAGTCAATTGGTGTCAAATATTTTATTACAATGTCGACATATCACCATGTAACACCAAAACAATGTGATCTATCGTTGGAGTGATGTAAAATTGGAAGGTAAAAGGCGATTTTGTAAAGGAATAATAAATGGTTGAGAGTTTGTACAAATGTATGATAAGAGAAATAAATGGTTTCATACGAGAATTTTGAAAAGTTATACCGGCATATAATGTCTTTTTTTTCCTTCTTTTTTTTAAGTGGAAGGGTGTTGAGCATCTTTACGTAGCAAAATTTAATACTGGTGCTACCGATGGTTACGACGAAATAAATATAAATGATGATGATGATGATAATGGTGATGCTGCTGCTGATGGTGATGGTGAGGATGATGATGCTGCTAATGATGATGATGATGATGATGATGATGATGATTATAATGATGATAATGTTGATGATGGTGGCTGTGACACTAATGATGACAACGTTGTTTGAGCTGCTACAAATGACTATGCTGAAAAATAATAATAATGATTTGCCTTCATTGATGAAAACGAGGTCGACGGTGTAGTCGATGATGAAGGTGTTTGAAGGGGGCGGTTTCGTCTTTTGTTTCAAAATATTTAAGTTGGAGACGAAATGATTTCTGTCTTGTTTAAATGTCTTCGCTAAAACGGACGAGGAAAACCAAAAACAAAAGGGAAAGGGTTTTACTTTTTCACACAAGTATAAATAAAATGCAATTTTTCTATTATATTTCAATCATTGAGGTGAGTGATGCAAGCTAAACAAATATGAATCTAAGAGAATTTTTGGATTCTAGTTGGTTTCTACCATTTTTAAATTCATATTTGTTATCTTGGCATTTCTTCTTTTAATTTGTTCGGTCTAAGAGGTTGGCCGCTGGCCATGTGCATTACTTCATATTCCTCAACACATACATGTACACGTACATACAATCTACCCCACACCTATTCCGCTGAATGTCAAGGGGGTCACGGAAATAGCCGAGCGGGGCGCGGGTCGGGGAGGTTTTATTTTTCCAACTGGCGGAAAAGTATTTTGAAACCGAATATTTAACACACGACCCGCTAGCAGTAACGCAATACACTTGGTATTATCGGTAAATCTACGGTTGCCTCGTATGTATGTAGCTCCTGTCTTAAGACGTGCACTTTAGGGTCCGCTAAATGAACGTTTTATCTTGATGAAAAGAAAGGCTCTATTTTTACCCAATACCTGATATTGATTGGACGAGTAGAAGTAAAAACAGCAGCCCACGTACCTTACGTCCGGGCTTTTACTCTATCCTCACTTGGCTCTCCTTTCCCCAATTTTGTTGTATTCTTTCTAAACCTATAAACAGAACCCCGGAAGTTTTTTCAATTAGATATAAAATCTAATTGGAAAACTTCCGGTTTGATAGCGATTTTGCAATTCGCCAATTAAAAAAAAAAAGATTTGTTTTATATTTGTTTAGAAATGTAAATTTGTATCATGCAATAACAAGATCATGAATCTATTGCGATTTGTCATATCACTACCACTATGAATACTGTAAATGGATAGATAAAAAAAAAAAAAAGAATATAAAGGAACACTTGTAATTCTTGTTATCATATACATGTAGTAGCATTTCAGAGCAATGTAACAATTTATTCATGTACTTAACATGATTTGTATGCCTACGTGTAAAGAAAAATTGTGTTTTAGAGTGCAGGTGTTTCTTACTCCATCAGAATAAATGTTAAGAATAACAACAGTAATAAGAAGAGGAACAATCTGGAGTGTTGGCTCAGTCAGTAGAGCGTCCGCCTCACAACCGGGAGGTCGTGGGTTCGAACCCCGGCCGCGTCATACCAAAAGACGTTAAAAGATGGGAGTTGTTGCTACCTTGTTTGGCGTTCAACAATAAAGGATAGAGCAACGTCGATCTGGCGCTGCTCAGTGGCTGCCGGGCTCACGATCAATTGGGCAAAAAGAATTTCCGTTTCGGTTTAATAAAATTTGGAGTGGACTATTAGGCTATTATTATTATTATTATTATTATTATTATTATTATTATTATTATTATTATTATTATTTCTATAGCGCTTAATACGAGATGTCGTCTGTATGCGCTTAATTACATATATTTTAACCCCGGTAATTTAATTCATTTATGCACAATGTGCACCATCTCCATTCCCTGTGGAGGACTCCTACCATATTGTCACCGTGAGGGTATAATTGTGGCAATTAATATCACAAAGACTTCCTTGATCCTACACATTAAAAAATAATGGTACAAATTTGCACCCTATAGGGTGCAGACCGCTGCTACAATAGCAGCCACGTACTGCAGACTTGCACTCTATAGGTGGCTGCTATTGTAGCAGCGATCTGCACCCCAAATGTACCCTCATTTATTAGTGTGTACCATGTCCACATTTCTCTCCTGGGTATAGAGTGGCAAATGAAGATGAATTCCTCGCCAAAGGACATTACTGCCGTGAATTACGGGGATCGAACCCACTTGCATATCAGGTCAAGTGCTTTAAACCACTCGACTACGACACCAAAATTTTTCGGAAGAACTTAATGTGTGGGGTGTTTCAATGAAGTTCCTTCTCTCCTGACGTGAATCTTTTCTTTTCTTTTCTTCTTTGACTTTTCGAGCGATAATATATTGTCAGGTTGGACATACTTGACATCACAACATACTTAATAATACCTAACGCGATTTCGAAAATCGGGGATTTCCCTTTTAAGCACCTGTATGTCGTATTATGCAATAAGCACCGTGATAATTCCTAGTTAGTAAGCGTTGCCATGATACTTCACAGCTCTAGGTGTTGTTTCGAATCTTAACTATTTTTTTTACTATATATAAAGTCAAACTTGTCGAACACTCTCGTTGGAATAGTGTCCGGGTGCGGCATTGCAACCGGACAAACAAGGGGAGGAAATGGATGAGATTGTCTGTATCAAATTGGTCAATCCCTCAGTTACTCGAATTCGCATTCATTATGCTAACACACCTCAAGGACGTCAGCAACTAACAAAATGAACAAGACGGCATTTTCATTACCTTACCCATAATTAAGGCCTGTCAACTCTCGCTTTTAAGATCTTTTACCTTTTTTTCCTTTTAAATTGTATTGTGCAGACAAGAAATTCTTCTGATTACCATGATTACCGTTTCTATGAAGTACATTCTCTCATGACGTGATTGGGTTTTGGTCTTGTCTTTTCCCCCTTGACTTTGACGGATAGCATATTGTCGGATGTACTTAACGTGTGGTTTGTTTTATAGAAACTTGAAGTACGATGGGGATGTGTAACGCACGTTTCATTTCATTTGTTCCTTCTTTCATTTTTCTCCTCAACCTCTCTCCTATCTTTCGCTATCTCTGTTTCTATCTCTCCCTTCCTTTTGTCTTCTAGCACTCTCCTCATCTCTTCCGTAATCTGTGTCGTCTATCCCCCCTATTATTGAACCCGTTTTTGAACTCATGTATCATCGATATTCCCTGTACTTTCAGCTTGTAAATCGTGATTTTAAAAATAACACATGTAATCTTAGTTTTCATTCTCCCCATTGGAAATTTTGTGACAACCCAGGGGGGTGTTTCACAAAGATCCTATGTTGAACTTATCTCTAAGTTGGACTTAACAATTATGGAAAGCCGTTATAATCTTTGAAAATATTTTGTAAAAGTTATTTTAAAAGGCATAAAATGTTGATTCAAATCATTCATGTTGTCTATTATCAAGGAAGTTTCATTGTTCTTGATGTGGAATTTATGAAAAGTCTAAAATACTTAAATTTTTGCTTTAGAATATATGGTATTTCAAGGCTACAAATGGCTCTCCATGAATCTTAAGTCCAACTTAGAGTTAAGTTTGACTTAGGATCTTTGTGAAACACCCCCAGGCCCCGCCATTTTGCTTTGTGCATGTATGATTTCCACATGGTTTGCGTCAACATGAACCTTTTCTTACCCGTACTTAATATTTCACAAGGAAAAAACACACAACCGAGACAAAACAATGAAGAATGGAAGAAAAAATGAATGTTGCTTTAATGAACGACATTCACAATTTTTTTCTCTGAGAAATTTGATTTTAATCATAATCTCAAACGTGGGCCTATTGAGCTTCTCCTAGTGATGCTGTTGACCTCATTCTTGAGAATGGCTCGATGTAAGCAAGTATATGCAGAAGGTTAGAAGAGACTCGTGGTGTTTTTTATCGAGCCTCCATTCTCACTATCGATCATATACACAAATACCCGTATGTAACGTTCAGGCTCCATTTCAAATGTACTCTGGGATAGTTTGGTGACTGAATTCACTTCCGGTGTACCACGCGTTTCGTCTTTTCCTTTTCCGTACTGTTCTTCTTCATACGACTATCGCACTTCTTCTTTCTACTGCTCTTGCCTAACCACTTATTGCGCTTTTCTGACTAGAGTCTCCCCCTCCCCTTTACAAGCTATAAAAGACCGCTAAAGAGAAATATCCCCTCATTTGCTCAAAGGACAATGATGAATTTCATGATGAATTTTCCGTAGCAAAATCTGCAAATGGCCATGACTCTGTCTCCTATAACAAGTTTGTTGATTGTGTAGGAGACAAAACGAATTCGAAGGGTAGTGATTTTAATTAAGATTTTGACCTAATAATGATACTTACCTAGTCTACATATATCTTCTTTTTATTTAACAAAAAGGCAGTTTGATAAGATATTCCAGGAGCAAATTCTAATGATTTCAATCTTTTACAACGAAGTAGGCACGTAGTTGGTTTTGAAGAAGCCTTAAAGGGAGAATATCGAAGAAAAACGAAAAACGGTCGAATTATACACCCTTCTTAAACGTAGTGCATGAAAAATACAACAACGTTTAGCTTATCACTTTAGAAGGTTGCGTTTAGGAGAACGAATACTTTGAAAATCGTATTTTATACCATGTTTGATCGCAAGTTTCGCGAGAATATTGAAGCCCGATTTGATGACGTCATGGGGTGAGGTAAGTGCAAACCCGGAAGAGTCGAGTGAATGTCTCGCCGAAATTAGGTCGATGGGAGCGAAATGTTGAATGCTTTACCTTCTGAACCCACTACCAATCTTGTCTGAAAATCACAAGATATAAGATATTTAATTGCTTACTGCTTATTCTTATATGCATTTCTTTTTTTTTTTTAATCCTGTTATCATATTCCCTTTCTATCTGTCCTTGTATATACATTATCTTTGTTATCCTATTATCTTCTCTTTTTTCCCCTTATGTTATTCTTCTATCATTTACTCTTATCTTTTCTTATGTATTCATTTGTTCGATTCTTCTATCATCTTCTGTCTCTTTCTCTCTCTCTATCTTTCATTATGTATTCCACTGTTTTAATCCCTCAAGGATCTTCTATTTCTATCTTTCATTATGTATTTCTTTGTTTTCGTCCTTCTATCATCTTCTCTTCCTATAACTCTTTATATATTTCTTCGATTTTCTCATTTTATCTTATAATCTTTCATCTTCTCTCTCCAACTTTTTTTATAGAGGAAATCACAAAGTAACACATGCGCTCTGAACGTATACAGGCACTGAAGTAGTAGCACGTTTAGTCGATAATTTCGAACACACTGTTGCAGTGTTCCTGGACGGCTCCAATGTTTTTGATACGCTTTACCATTATAATTATCCTTCTTTACAAACAAAAGAGAAAGCCTTCAAGAAAGTTGAGTTCTGGGAAGAGGTGAAAATAATTTGTGAGCGTTATCATTGTTATTATGCAAGTGTGGAAGAACATCAGATAAAGCATGTTCCCTGAAAAGCATGGCTCTTCAAATGCCTTCATATTCTAAATAGATCTAGACCTGGCATATAACATTGTAAAAATCCGAGACGAATTTTTACGCCACGTGTTCATGTAGTCCCATATACATCTTTCTGTGTATAAGTGCTTGTAAATTACCAAGACTTGGCCAAGTTTCTTATCATTTTGATGATTCCAGAACCTTGCAATACACACAAACACTTATATACTCATAGATGATCATCCTATCTGAATGATTCCACACCGCCTCTTTCACAATGCAATCGCATGACCAGAACTCAACTTCATCTTTAAGAACTACCTCGACATGATGTTTATTCAGTTACTGATCCCATTAATTGTGGTGTTCCTAAGGGCTCATGATTGGGTCAATTATTTGTTATAATATATATTAATAACTTGTACAGCTCATCAAATATTTGGTCATTTATTCTCTTTGCAAACGATTCTAATATTTTCTTTTCACACACAAATTTTGAGATTAATTTGCATAAATGAAATCTGTAACAAATGGGATTAGAGCAAATAAATTTTAATTTAATTTTTTGAAAAATAAATATATGTTGTTTCGTCATATGATAGATAACTGACCTGGAAACATCATTCTTGATAACATTGTTACTGGAACGGTTTCTCCTACAAAGATATTTTGGAATAATATTGGACGAGAAGTTATCATGAAAACCAGATATTGATAACGTGTGTAAAATAATTTCCAGAAATATAGGTATTCTCAACAAATCATCGTAGCTATGGCAACGCCATAACTCGTTAAGGCAAAATAGATTACGATAATGTCCTTGCGTTTAATCCACATCCGGCTTATTTGACCAATTAATTTGTAAAGTAGTCCCTTACGACCAAATTATTATGATCTCACACGTATTTTAATGGTATTTTTGTTTAATTAGAAGGTTGTTTTTCAGTCACGTCTTCAAAAAGCAGACATTAAAATTTAATTATGTCATATGGAAGCATGCAGAGGATAGGATTTCCGTCACAGTAAATTGAAATTGACTTACATAGAATGTTCATTATAATGTGAAGATGTTAGTCAAATTGATATATCTACCGTCTTTTTAAGGCAGATTATTGAGTGAAAGATGGTTTTAAACAGATATTGGTTTAACCAAGTAAAACGACATTCAAACATTATAACATAAGTAAGGATAAATATTATTATTATATTTTGTTTTTTAATTGCTTTTAAAGTAAACTTGTTAATTTCTATCGTTCATCATATTGAAGATTATTACTAGTAAGTTAGTTTATATGTACCTTAAGGATAATGGGAGACATCAGTCAGGTGACGCCTCAGTTTGATTTTGTAAAATTTTCTTATATTTCACTTTTGACAGGAATGTTTAATTCATAGGATTGGGAAAGCCAAAGAATCGTTTTCTGCGAAAAAAGACGCGATTCAATGGGAATTCATCACAGCGGCGGGAACCTTTCCACCTACACTGCCCTATTTCTCTTTCAAGGCATTTGATATTTGACCCAAAATGGAGCTTGCCTTGCCCTCAGCATTTTTTTTAAAACCACGATTACTTCCATCAATAGTCTTCATTGGCAATACCTTCCTGTTTTTCTCGGTACTGCAAATATGATCATTTCCAGAATTCAATGCTTTTTAAACGGATTTCGGTCATTTTCCTGACGGCGCACCACTTGCAATCCTTTGAGCTGTGACTATACTTGCTGTAACTCTACCTGAAGGCTACCGTACACCTAAGAAAATGAAGTACATGGTGAGCCAATAAAAGCGGCTTTCTCGGTACTATGAGAGATTAAACAGAAGGTGGACTTCTGGAAAAGATGGACAATACTTTGTGAGCTTTCTCGCTCTGTTAATATCAGTTTGGAAGACTGCTTTAGAATATATTATCCTTTAAAGTATTTCTCTTCAAATTCGTTCATGTTTGAAACATGACAAGAAATAGTTAAAACGCTCGAACCAAACTTTCAATGGCACGTGTGTTTGTTTGTGTGCTCACATGTGCCCATTTTTGTGTGCGGTGCATATGTGCTTTTCAGCAAGATTAAGTAATTGGTTCATTCTCGTCATTTCGATGCATTCGCAACCTTACAGTAAACACCGATTCCTTCGCTCTTAAATAATCAAATTTCAAGACAGTTTCATTCACCAATGTTCACTGCAAATTCGTATGAACATATTCTTGAAAGCTGAACGTAATGCAATGTGATGAATATAAGATAATACCCAGATATGCAATAGCGTCTCCGGAAGATGGCGGAGAAGGCGTACGCCCCCTTAAATTTATATTACAAATCAATGAAATAGAGAGTATGTATTAGGCTTACGAATCTACCTTGGGCAGTTCGCGCCCCTCGTCCGGTGTTCCCTTTCTTCCTGTGCATTAATTTATGGACTTTCTGAGATATCAATGTGTGGATAGTATGCATAAATCATTGTTCTCAAGTAGATAGAGAATGGATACTGCTAGACATCTCAACCTTACTTCAGAGGTTACATAGACAGAAAATGCTATATCAGCGGAAAGTGGCATACGTTTGGTATTTTTTATAATTCGCATTGACAAATGAAAAGTGATACAAAGTCAACAAAAGAGAAAGAAAAAGAAAGCAAGCATGATAACATAGATAAAGTGTCTTAAAGTGTTATTGAATGTTGATAAATAAACAACTACGAAAATTCCGCCAACGATCTCAAATATTTCCAATGAACCGACCCCGGTTCTTTTGACAGTACTTACATCTATTTTCATCTTCCAAAGCATGATAATCCAATCAGGTACCATGCTGTGTTATATAGGGCACTGTTTCATTGCTTCAGTAGACTTACGTCTCCTTCGGTCTACCTCCAAACACCCTCTCTAAAACAAAGCATTCAATTTCACTCAGCGATTGTTCGATAGAAATATCTCAAATTGTTGTCCTTGAGCATATAAAACTGCTAATTCAATTCAATCTTTCATTATATACCTGTTTGTTCGCTCGATATTTGTAAGATTAAAATATCTCTTTCCGAGAAGTGGTCTTCTATCACCAGACGACAAAAATAGTGGTGATGATACAAATAGTGGTGATGAAATCTTGAAATTCAGCGTTCCCACCAAGGACGCTAGTTACCACGTAACAACCGCACTATATCAAAGATTTGAATACTCAGTCATGTTGACCAAAAGCCTTTCCAATATCATATATCATCAAAGAATCGGATTATTTTTTCTAGAAGGGCATTCACCGAATTTAAACTTCAGACTGGACTATGAAAATTGACGATTTCTTTTCTTCAATTTGGCCATTGTGACTTAAAAACAGGATATTGTACGCGTCAAGACTCATCCTCTCCAAGAAGAACTATAAGCTAAGAAAGATAACCAACAGTCTTTTTCAAGACTAGACACACAGTCCTTTTCAGGACTACACACCCTCAAGAAAGATTACCGAAAGTCCTTTTCAGGACTCCTCAATCCTCTTTCTCTCTCACATGGTGCACCTGCAGGCCTACTTTATAAAAGTTTTGTTAGATAGCTGTGCTAATATACGTATTAATCTGATTATACCATTTGAACAAGAAGTTACCAGCTGGTATCTCTTTGATTATGGCTTTTTTTAGTTGTAACTTCTTTCTATTTTTCTCTTTGCGTGTTTAGTTCTGGATGGAAAGAAAAACGACAATACTTCTGTGCGAGCCTACATGTATGTGTGTGTGTGTTCGTTTCATTAAACAAAATATATATTTTTCAAACAGTAGTTTTTTTTTACTGTTAAATACAAAATCACCGAATGCCCTTTAAATGGACATTGTTGGTTACAGTCATCTGTGAAGTCAATTTTGATATGATGACACAAAGTCATTCTTGGAACGAAATAAACTTGATTTCCTTGTCTTTCTATGCTCATTACTCAGCCAGTATACATTTTCTTCCAAAATTGTTTGGCACATGTTATTTATTTGTAATCTTGAACATTCAGTGTAAGTTTCGTTTGATTCTGTGAAAATTAATTTTCTTTTTTTGCCAGTACTGGAGTTTCTCTTTAATTCTGGCTGGTTGATTTGACTATCCGAGGTCTTTGTTCTTCACGAGCTGGTAAATTGAAACACACTGTAGCAACAGCCAATTCACTGATGAAAGTGGAAATGTGATGTTCATACCCGCGGGCCATCCCTCCGTAATATGTGAAAAGAGTATAAACCTGCTGATCTCGTCCTCGCTCCCTGCAGACGGCAGTATCGCCAAGGCGATTCCACCGAATTGCAACCGCTGGCAATGACACACTCGCGATTTCCGCCATCGGGTTATGATGGGATACATTAGCGGGTTTTAACGAACAGAAAATTGAGACCATGATACCGTAACTGGGACACGAATCAACTTGTTACATTTTATCGCGAGGTACATCGCCATGGTTACCCGGGATATCATGTTAATCATTGATACCGAGAAAGTGTGTGAACAAGTCTTATAGGCTACTTTAGAATGGCACACATCAATCAAAGACGACAATGAATTCATCTCAGATTTTGTTTAATGATTTAATTGTCGAATTTGATTCATAACGTTCCATATTAATATCATTTCAGAGCCGACAGAAATCGTACTTTATTCTTACCTTACGATATTGGAGGATATATTATAAACTTTTTTTTTTTATAAATTTCATTGCCAAATCTAGTCTCATGTACTACCTTCTTCGTAATCAATAAATGAATGATTGTTATGTATATATTTGTTTCAATGAAAAATAATGTTTTTTTTTCTTTAAAAGGTCGGGTTCTATTTTAGGCAATTTCTTCACGAATACGACAAATTACGTTTGTCATTCTCAGCAATTCAGTCATTTGAATCCCTAATTGATTTTTTTTTTAAATAATAATAATTCAAATAAACCATTCAATAAAAATAATTTAATAGCCTATTATAATTGTGAATTAGTAAATGTAAGTACAATTTGATACTAATGATAACAAATTAACCGTTCTGATATGTCGCCCTTATGTGCTTATGTGAATGGAAGGGGGTTGTTTCTGTCCGGTAAAAAGTGAAGATGTGACTGACAAAACGTTTTCTAGTCCTTGGTAAATGAAATGAGCCAGATTACCTTATGTTACTTGTGAAAGTGTTTGTTATACTTTTTTAAAATACGTGGCAATCCTAATTGTATAAAAACCTTTCATTGATCCTCAAAACTTTATCAGTGTAAAGGAGATTCGAAAGGTAGTGGTTGTTGCAGATTATTATCATAGCTTTCTTTCAAAGTAATAACATCTTGTCTGTAAAGGTCTTGCTTGTATTTTTACTCCATGTTAATATACCATACCAGGAAGTAATACAGTATCACATATTATATTGATGTTAATGTTAAAGGAAAACAGCGTGCCAGTTTATTAATCAACCCTTAATATCTGGAGGCAATATAACAAACATTATTAATATGTGCCTTTCAAGATAAATCTTCGTCCATAAATATTCCTAGAAATATGCTACTCTGTACCCTTTTTATGGTGGTTGCAGCAAAGATGACTTGTCCAGTGTTACTAAAAAGCATGACAATTGTCTTTTTAACATTTAAGAAAGTTTGTTACCTTATTACATAGTATAATGATTTTAATGTTAAAGGAAAACAGCGTTTCAGTTTGTTAATCAATCCTATATATCTGGAAGTAATATTATAAATATTATTAATATGTGGCTTCCAAGAAAAATCTTCGTTCATAAATATTCCTAGAAATATACTACTCTGTACCCTTTTTATGTTGGTTGCAGCAAAAATGACCGTTAATGATAATGATAATTGTCTTTTTAACATTTAAGGAAAGTTTGTTACATTATTTGATTCTATTTTGATCTACTCAGCGACATTATGAAGTATATAGCATTTAGCACATCAAGTAGATATTGAGGATAACGATGGGAATAAAAGCTATAAACGTCATCAGCAAAAAAAATTAAAAGGATAATTGATTAGAGGAATTACGGAGATGTTAATGAAAAGAATGAAAAGTAAGGGGCCCAGGATGGACCCTTGCGGGATACCTCTCGGAAAGGAAGAAGAAGAAGAAGATGAGAATGTGTTAATGCTCAAAACAAGAACATTATCTTGATTTACGAGGAAGCTCATGATCCCATTAATACAACATGTCATTGTAATGGACCCAGATATCCGGCTGTTTCTCATTGGGTTCTATATTTTCCCTTCTTTCTCTACAAGTAATAAGAGAAGATTTAGCTTAACATGTGACACCGCTTGATTCGACGGATGTAGCGCTTATCACAAATGTCTCTAAGAGCTTTACAAATATATTATTACACTGACATTTCGCGGCTACAAATTTTATCAGCCAAAACAACATGCTTGATGAACTGGACAAACAAATTATGTCTCCATTACGTGTTCAATTAAAAGTTTCTGAATTTGCCGGGTGTATTTTCCGTAAAATGGGCTAAATTCCAGAATGGTTCGGTCTATAAATTTCTTTATATTTTGCTGGTTTCAAAATCCCATCTCGTGCACGATTTTTAGAATTCTGAATCAACTATAAAGATAATTACGCTCTATATACAATTCCATTACTTAAACCCAAGATTGGCTTTAAACGGTATTCTGTACATGCACCACGCCACACTACTCTACACCACATCAACATCCCATGAAGACAAGAACTGATTGTCTGCTCAATCAAAACGTAATCTGAGCTCAAATCAGGAGAGAAATTTCAAATTTAAAGAGGAACACGTGCAATACCCCCCAAAAATATATCATTTCATCATCTTCGATGAATAAAGAAATACAAGGCATGAAAATGGGACTTTCCATATCTAAAAGGCGTATCCACTAGTCACTGTAATACAGCGACTCTATGAATCATCAACTAAGATTATGAGCCAAACACGTATTGGAAATTTATGATACTTAACCGCCTGCTTTTAGCCATAATTTACTTCGCGTTGATAAGCCAATGTGTATGGAGATGGGCAAGGCCATCATAATGGCTCTATTAATCACTAGCAAGTTCACCTTTTTTAATGTTGGCAGATGCTGAAATGTTATGAAAAGTATCCCATAACACAGTACTGAGGTGACTGATTGTATCATACATGCATTGACATTGATTTTCACTTGTATTTCATTCAAATCTATCAAATTTTTTAGTTCTTCTTCCTTTTTTGAAGCGGTATTTGTTATCATTTTAATCAATGTAATGAATCCATAACATTAACATTTTCAAGACGGCTAAAAAGAGGATATAGAAATTAGAACACAACCGAGGGACATCCATCTTTCTACTAAAAAATAACAGAGAAACGTAATTTTCAAAACTATCACGCTCTTTGGAATGCTGACATTGCTGCTACCATATATTTGAAATTCATTACTCCATAATAAAATGCACGTCCTGAAGAAAAAAAATGGAATTCTGTTTCTGTAAATGCATAATTGAAATAATATTCTGGTCGCCAGAATTTGACATTTTCAATACGATTGTGTGCATTGCATGACAACACAATTTCATAGGATTAAAAAATGTGCACTCTTTTAGTTTCTCTTACATTAAAATGCCTTTATCATCAGATTACAAACAATAATGGCATTGGCGTTTGAAATAACGGAAAGAAAACCCTAAATAAAATATCAACATGTATAACTCTAAAATGTTGCAAACTGAATAATAATGATTGAATTATTTTGGATATATGTCGGAAATACAACGCCTCAAAATATGATATAACTACAAGTAGACGACCACAATGAAATGAATTATTGTTTCTAGGAACGTTAAACTTGAAATAAATGTCAAACGTGTGTTTTTTTTTAATGGTAATAATAAAAGGAAGCTCGATTATAATCAACGAGTTGATTAAGATGAAAGCATTTTTTTTTCTTTAAAAAATAATAAAATATAGAATGAAATAAGTTCAAAGATGAGAGAGCGCGCAACCGCCGAAAATGAAGACACGTTTCAAATCAAAAATACATTTGTTTTAATATCATACAATTTGATTGAAGAGTATTGCTTTGTAAGTCTGCTACCAAACAATGCAAAGGTTATCGCAATCGGCAAGTGATATCGGTCCGGACTGACACCAGTGCCGTCTGATGTTAATTGGATGTGTCTTGTTGACGTCATCATTCTGGTTACCATGGCAGAGAACACCGCGGGAACATTCACTGAGGCGGACCTAGATTAAAGGTAACATAACGTTTCAAGCTTCTTCAGTTTGAGCCGTGGGTATATATCGACTGTATAATGATCTTGCACCCAAAATATTCTCCTCACATAGCCAGCAGACATAATGATGGCAACGACCTCTCCGTTCTACCTCCTTCTTTATTTTATCTTTCTTTCTCGTCAATGTTCTCTTCTGATTTCATTAGGATTTCATGAGATAGCGTAGTGGCCAGCTCCCTTTTTGAATCTGAAGGACCCCGAAACTAAGTGGCGCCTGTTTGATGGTAGCGTTAAAGTCTTATATCTAACCGATAAATGTCTCTAAAAGACAAAGTACGCATATAATATACTCATCATCATTAGCTCTGTACATTTTCGTTTGCTTGTTCTAAATTACATCTTCCTCAATTTATAACACTTCACTTTATATCACTTTTCTACATTCAGCTTTTCATTTTCTTCCAAATATGTGAACCTTCCCTCTCAAATTAAAATGTCAATGAAACAAGCTTTTATGAATGTGATTGGCGAGTGAAGAAGGCAACACGATTTTTCGGTCAATCAAATATTCGGTATTGTTATGCTTTTTCCTCATCGTCTTAAACTCTCTAGTCTTTGCTGTAATCTTAGTTTTATCTAATTATGTCTTTAAACAATTTTTTTTTGTATATTGACAAACATTTGAATTCGATTTTAATAGGCAGCTCTCAATTACTGTTTCGTGGCAATACCAATACCATGCATCTACGCGATTTGAGTATAAAGTATTGCATGAAGGATCGAAAAATGACATGAGTAAAAACGGACTCGTCCTTTAAACCATGGCTAAGAGATTACATTTGCAGCGGGCCACCAATTAATTTGCCAAACCTCGAGCTCGGGTGCTGGTATATAGTCGACAAACCACTGCCACCGCATATACAAATAAAGAAGGCTTCAACAGATACATAATGGGCATGGCAGATTGTGAAATAAATGTCCAAACGGTTGGATTAGAAGGCGTTGGTCTTTTAAAGATAATTAAAGGGCGGTCACAGACTCGGTTCATCCACCGCACCTTCTACACTGTCACCCCACCCACTCTCTTTCATATGCACGCAGGCTCCCACTCTTTGTATGACGAATAAAGCGGAATGATTTAAGTGATTTTTAGAGGGGATTGTCTAATTTATCATGCTTGTATTAGATTTGCTCCGGAGAGCTACCGATGACACAAAAATGTTTTAATTAGAATTAATCTTAATTAGGAAAATGATGGATCCCCATCTCGACCCTGGATTGCCTAGCTATCACTATTGTTTGAACACGTTGGCATTCAGCCGTAACTGGTGAAGAGCCTTTTAAGTAGAATGTTGAGATTGGGTAAAGTTGAAACAACATTTACATCCTGGAATACCAACTGCAGATGAAAAGGGAGGCTATATACCAAAGCATATTACTGAAAATAGATATGGCAGGAAATATTCTTTGTCTTTTAATCTTTATCTTTTAATCATATTCTGCTCATTTCCAAACTCTTTTCAAAGGTAACGCTCACCCTGCTTTATTTTTACTCATCTAATCAAGGGCTTTATAATATAAAATGACCCCCAAAATAGATTGGAATTTCGGTGGTCCTTGGGAGTGACTTGGGTCGGTTCATCCCAATCGACATAGCACCTGTCTTTACGCTAAGATGGCGGCCTCCAATAGCATATATTGAAATAAGGTAACGTGCCTCGTTAAAAGGGGTTATTAATCTTTAATGGGCTTTTCATGAAATGTTATTTCTGTTCGACTTTAAAAAGCAATCAATTGATACTCAATATAATGCAATGTAAGCATGCTCTTCCGAATTATAGAATGGTATCATGGCTTAGTGTAGAGAAGTGGGGCACTAAAGCAAGCAAGCAAGCAAGCAGGCACTCCTATTTATTCATAAATGGTGATCCTAGCCACCCCCCCCCCCAAGCAAAAAATACAATAACGACAACAAAACAAAGAGAAATAAATAAAAGACATTATTTAGACATAAATTAATTAATAATAGTTTACGGCAAATCATTTGTTTTCTCCTTCATTTTCATACGTAAAAAGGAAGGAGAAAAATATGAAGAAGTGAATATTCAGCTATATCCGGACCATATTCATGATTTTTGGAATTAATCTTATATTTGCTCAACAAAAAAACACTCATCATTTTTTTTTTTGCACAGTGCTTTGCCATGAAAATCATGAGCAAAGTTGTAAGGTCGCGGCTGACCCGAAGGAGTCTACCGAACTGTTTGATTGATCTTTCTGTTTTTCCCGTTCCATTGCTCTCCTCGGCCGAAAGCAGAACGGGAAAAAAATGATGTAAGATTCATCATGGAATCCACATTAATACTTTCATCAGTCATGAAGATGAATGACTACTTTCAACTTGACCTTCAAAATGCGTTTGATACTGCAATTGCGCTTCTCGAGCCTAGGAATCTAATCGGTGAAAGAAAGCGCAAGAAACTTAATTTTAATTTGCACTGTTTATTATTTTTAATGACGCGTCAAAAAAACCGCGAGCCACTGACGCAATCCTTCGTCAGGCGAGAAACGCCTCGTGTACCATGGTGTATCAACAGTGCTGCAGCACTAAAGTTGGTTTTTCTCTCATGTACCGAAACAGAACCGCCCATGACCCATGATCAACATGCAAGTTTGTCAGTATCGCCTTGTCTAGATGAGAATTGCATGCATGCACTCACGGACAATAACCATAACTCGTTGGACTCCTAACAACTGTTAATTTTTTTCCATGACAATAGCGATGGGATAAACACAATAAAATAACTTTGCAACCAACATTCAATCAGGACCAAGGTCTCAACAATTTCCCAATTATTATTCAGTCAGAATCTAGGCTTCAGCAACTTCCCGACTATCATCCAATGAGAACCCAGGCTTTGATAACTTCGGACCATTCTCCAATCGGGAAATAGACCTTAGCAAATTATGCTACGGTCACAAAGGTTCGTAGGAACGATAATTTCGTACGAATCTCCCTGTTTTTCCATTGTCTTCCCGAATTTCCATTGTCTGAAAATAATTCGTACGGCGTTCGTAGCAGTTCGTAATGGCATTTGTGACCGATGCCTACGATTGAATATCCAAACAGAAACTCACTGCACTTTCCTCCTATCATTCAATTATTAGGATCAGCGCTAGTAAGAACTTTCTTGCTGTTTTGTTCAGAGCTCGTTGAATAATGGATCCTGATACTTAGGTGGGCCCTTGTATTGCCGTTTCTATTTTCCATATACTTTGCTGAAATAAAACTCTAATGCTGTTTGTGTTTTCCTACTTTCCTATCTCTCCCTGAAAAGGCACGTAAATAGTTAATGCCAAAGGTCTGAATGTTCATAATTCATATTATTTTAATGGAAAAAATGCTCGAGGGTTTTCCTCGCATATCTTATCCTTCAAACATTGCAGCCATTTGCGTCATGAACTCCAACATCTTAATAGAAGAGAATGAAATTTCTTGTATTGATTTGTGTTATTTATATTTAGTGCTGTATTTTTGTTCTCATATAACACCGAAATAGATATATATGTTTGTGTCTAAATGGATTGTATTTCCATTTAACGTGTATTTAGGTATCTGGAATGCTTTTGGAAAATATATACATGTAGATTGATGGATCGTCTTTTGCTTCAGAAACTCGTCTAATTCTGATATCTTTGTTTCTCTGGCAAATATATATCATTGAAAAATAAATGATAAATACATAGGTATATAAATTGCATTTAACTAAGAATTTTTTTTGGGGTTTTTATATATTTTTTTTTTTAAAAAAAATATATATATGAAATTATAGGCCGAAAACTAGAACAGGTAAATCACTTTAATGCATTCTTTAACTCGATGGAGATGTATTCCTAATACCAGCCCCTCCGAAAATCATTTGTTTAAAATAATAAGAATTGAAGATCGGAAAATGATTATTTGGTCTTCTGCTTGTTGACTCTCATTTCTTACGATAACTGTATAAATCAATCATTTAGAATGTCTTTGGTTCATATATGTTGACCGTTTAAATAGAAAACAAAATTCGAAACTCAAACCGGAGTCCTAAGAATAGACTCAGATGATATTTTTGGCGTCTCCTCCCAATCAGTTTAAAAACATACATCTCCATTATTTTATGGAACTTACTTCTGATTGATTGCCAAGCTGCGATGACCTCGCATGACGTCACAGTTGACCCCGACGAATATAACTACGGCGCTGTCTATTTCGAGCGCCAGCTCCTTAATGCATACCTTTGTTTATAATTGATTTGTACGATGTCTGCTTTGATTTTGATATACTATATATAAAGGCCTGGGTTATTCGTATTGCGACCCGTCTCTTGCCCAGGGTTTTATCTTTATGAGGAAAAGGTTTGCGGATATGTTTTAGAATGTATATTTACCGAAAAAACATGAACTCATTATTCCTTGTAAAAACAAGTTTAATATTTAGTCCAATTATTTTTTTTCTTCATGATTTCCATGATTACATTGGCGAAAAATTTATTATATTCAATTGGACCACTTTCCTCTAAACTTGTCTATAGGATTCGTTACATAGTATTCTCTCTAAAAAAAAAAGCTTATGCTTCTTTTTTAGCGAAAGGAGACTGAACCGAAACAGTTTTGTTGACGAAGCATTCATAACCTTTTCAGAAATCCATGGTAGCGATGTGTAGCTACAAACATATTCTAAATTCGGATGGCAGTGAGGAAGTGGCTTCCCTAACCACACCTCAAATTTGATGAGAACGATTTGCGTTACTGAATTTTTATGTTGGCCACCCAGCACAGTGGTCGTTTGAAGACTTGTCTTGGTAAATGTCACGGTCGAATCTCTCCACTTCCATTTGTATATGCCATTCCGTGTATTTACCGCATCGAAGCCAAATGCAATGTGATTTCATTATGAACAATCACAGATTCTCAGACTGACATGTTGTGTCAAATCGACAGTGATAAATGATCGTTTAATTAGAAACTCACTCTCAAATCTACCTGAATTGAGAAGTAAGTACGTCTCCTGTTACACTTTGAAAATTGCCCATTATAATCGATTTGCATCCACCCGTCTAAATTGTTCTTACATGCTACTCGTTAAAGGTAAAGACCAGTATTGGAAACGCCCCGATTTCAAAAAATTAAATGGAAGCTTTCATTACCAATCATGTGAAAGAATATGTTTTGACTATTACATGATGATAAATAATTTGCCGGGAAACCGCCTACTAATTGGTAAATTGGTTTCTCTCATGGTCTGTGAGAGATACAGGGTAGTCCCATATATATCTTTCTGTGTATAGTGCTTGTAACTTTACAAAGAATGGGCCAAATTTCTTATCATTTTGATGATTCCAGAACCTTGCACATGCTAGATGCTAGATGATCAACCTTTTCTGATTGATTCCACAACGTTTCTTTCACAATGCAATCGCATGACCATTACTGGTCTTTACCTTTAAAATTTATCTTCATTTAGTACCTTTTACTGTCTGTAATGGCTTATATTCCTTAACCCACTCCTTCTCACGTAGTTTTGCCCTCCTCCCCCCTTCCCCCCGTCGGAGAAAATATATCATAAATGTATTTTGAATCTAAAACAGTACCTAGTCAAACCTTTGCTTCTAATAGGCATTTATCTATCTTATACCCGCTTCTCTTCTTACGTCATTATCAGCAGTACGATAAATTGATGAAATAAAACTCGTGTACCTTCCTTCGCGTGATTCTCACCTCACGTTTGAAAAACAGTGTTGTTCAATTAGTCGAAAAGATCATGGGAAGCCATTCGAGTGCATGGTGACATTGGCATGGAATCCCTGTAAACTCTTCAAAACTTCTAGGCCCTTCATAAAAACTTGTTATATATGACAACAGATCTATAACATACTTGGTTTCTAGTCAATAAAATGTAAGGATTCCAGTAGCTTATAGAAGTTTACCTTGTTATTGATAATAGGTTTGATGAAAAGTGACCCTGGTTTAATTTTACATTGATACACTCTATTAGGAATATTTTTCTCTATTCTCATTTTTACTGGAAAATGAGCGTGAGGCTTCCTAAAATGCTCGTGTATTTCCCTCAACTTTTCGGTGATTGATGTTCTTAGCCAAACAAGTCAAACTGAATTCACGACTATTTAAGGATGCTGATGAGTGCAATGTTAACTCATCTTCTTTTGTCTTCATGACCTCTATATAGCCATGCATAAAAATGAGATGTTTAGACATATACATCTGTCCCCTCACCCTTCCTCCTCCTTCCCCTTTCTCCCTATCGCTTCTCACTATTTTCGCCATCGCTTTCTCTATTTATCGCCCTGTCCCCTCCATTTCTCTCCCCTCCTCTCTCTTTCTCTCTTTATAAAAAGTGTGTACATCATCGTATTACTGCAAATGGAAGTAATGTTTGTAAATACAGATAAACACGCTGTCAGCTTCTAAGAGATAACCCGTAAAATATAGCTTGTTTTCTTACATCATTTTAACTACTCCTGACGATGATGGCGCCATATATCATAAGGTCACGTATATTTTTTTTCCTTCAGTATTTACACGCTAGCAGGGCAGAACTAAGACATAATTTGTCGGGTTTGAAATGGACATGACGGTAGGGGATAAAACAAAATATAATAAAATAAAAGAGAATCATGCATACCTGATCGTGCTTTATGTATATAGCTGAAATGATGGTATTAAACATTTAGTTGATTTATTGAACGAGATCGCGATGGTAACAATCAATGTTTGTGGGAGGTCTGACGCATGAAGAGTAATCTAAGGGCAATTGTACATTATTCTGATTTTGTACTCCACTTCTTGATATGAGTTGGGAATCCCCTCTCTTAATAATTGTATTGTTGGTTTGTGTATGTTTTCGTTTGAATTTTTTTTTTGTTGCTTTAAAAAAACAAACATTTTGCGGCTTCTCCGATTTTTCAAAATAGCGCTACCCCATTTTAGAAATAGAAATAGAAAGGATCAATTCCAGTCACTTCAGTTAGATGCTCTCCTCCCCTCTTTTTGATTTCGCTCTCTCCATCTCTCCCTCTTTTTCACTCATCTCACCTCACCCATGTCTCTTTGTTT
>BEXV01000473.1:67099-103419 GCA_003118195.1 Hemicentrotus pulcherrimus | reverse complement strand
TGCATTGGTTGTGAAGAAATGATGCCAAACCCACCCTCTGGATGGAAGGACTATTCATGGCATCACCCCTGGGTCTGGTGTTCTCACCAAACACACAGGACAGCATGGCTAACGTCTGGACATCATGGATAGAGCTGTAGTGGTCCATTCTGAATAGAAGAACAGAAAGGGCAGTGGATGTAAACACCAAATAAAACAGTCATATTTGATACAGGTACGCTATTCTGAACTAAAAATCATAGATAAAACTGGTAAAACCCTGAAAAGTAAAAGTATAGTACAGGTAAATCATGACTAAAATCACTAATGAATGAAAACAACAGTTGACTTCATAAAACTTGATGGCTTTCAACATACTTGTGATTAAATTTCTCTTTAATATTCAGGTTAACATTGAGCCTTTGTCTTCCTCTGTTCAGCATTTTAATTGCTAAATGATATATATGAATTACATTTGGAGAAAAAAAATAGACTATTTGAATACAATATCAGCAATAAACAAAAAAGAGAGAGAAAGAGAGTAAGAAAGATAGTAAGAAAGAGAGAGAGAGAGGGAGGGAGATAGAGAGGAGGTGGGAGATAGTGAGAGAGAGAGAGAACGAGAGAGAAAGAGAGTAAGAAAAAGAGAGAGAGAGAGAGGGAGAGAGAGAGAGAGAGAGAGTGAATGGGATGAGAAAGATAAATGCAGGGCGATTGGAAAGAAAAAGAGATGGAAACAGAGAGAGGTGAAAGTGTTGACTTACAGAGACTTGAGTAACTGTCTTCCCATGGGGTGTTTAGCCCAGGGTCTTTCGTGATCAGGGGATGGGTGAGGACCCAACTTAGGACTGCTGGCAAGGGAGGCCAGGGACCATACCTGTACAAGAAAACCAATGAACAAGATACATGTAGGCCATGACACAAATGATAGAAGTGCAAAATCTACTTAAAGGTAAAACAAAGTTTTAGTATGGGGTCATGAATTTGGTTCAAATAAACATGTTGGAAGCATATGCGATCCTACAATATTCAGTGATCATTGTCGCGATTGAAATCGTGTCTTAAGTGATGAAATTTTAAATAATAAACTCTTTATTTTGTAAAGCTCCCGGGCAAGGTCAATATAGTAATTAAGCTATAAAACAATGTTTCTTGAAGAAAAAAAAATCGACCGTTTAGCTATTCCTGTTTGGAATTATATATCACAACTACATATTCTGAGATTTTCATGGTCGCAGCTACCATTGTACGGCCGTAGGCGCTATTTTAATTTTTCTTGAAAGCAGAAGTGTTTTAGGGGCTCAATTTTCTAGTGCTTATAATACATCCACAGGGGCATCCAAATATATATCAAAATTGTAAAGAATCACTATCCACCCAATCTTCAAAATTTCCCCAAACTTTGTATTACCTTAAGAATGCTGGCAAAGAAAGCAAAATTATATACATGTATACAAAGAAACACAAGGATGAGTGTGATGAAGGATTTTTATGAACAGGGGAGAGGACTGCTATGAAGTTTGCCAGAGACCATACCTGTACAGAGCAAATCATAGAACAAGCATATTCCGATCTTGATTTCATCTCATCTCAAAATTTGGAAAAACATGTATAGAACTCAATTACAAAGTAGTATGATATATTATGTCTTTGATAATAAACACAAAATGTCTACTTCGGTCATCTCACCTGCAATAGATCTTTCCTTCCTACAGCTGCTGCAGCATTAGCATTGAGAGAACACATCCTAGGCACATCATCGGGAATCAACCTGAGATAACAAGAGTGAGAGAGAGTGAGAGAGAGAGAGAGAGAGAGAGAGCGAGCTTATCGTGGTGCATTTTATGTAGTCTAAGAGTAGCCACTTGAACATAACAAATTTTTTTTAATTTTGAGTATTTCAGATATTTTTAAGATGAGTTTCTAATGGATTCATTACCATTATTATTCACTTGATAGCTGTATTCTTGAAATTTAGTGTTTTCAACATAACCACAGATCAATTTGAATATTAAAGAAGTCGATTGAAATTAAAGACAAGTTACTGATGTGATCTCAATCACCATCAACATAACCATCACCATCTTCATTTTTGAAATCATCGTCATCATCATCGTCAGCAGCAGTATCATCATCATCACCATCATCATCATCATAATCATCAACATCTTCATTTTCATAACCACCATCATCATCATCATCATCATCATCATCATAATCATCAACATCTTCATTTTCATAACCACCATCATCATCATCATCATCATCATCACCATCATCATCAACATCTTCATTTTCATAACCATCTTCATCATCATTAACATCATCATCATCACCATCATCATCAACATCTTCATTTTCATAACCATCTTCATCATCATTAACATCACAACTATCGACATCATCATCTTCATCACCCTCAACATCACCATCATCATCATCACCATCATAATCATCATCATCATCATTATCTTTACCACTATCAACATCACCATCACCATCACCATCATCACCACTATCATCATCATTATCATCACCACCATCAACATCATCATCATTTTCATCACCATCAACATCACCATCATCATCATCACTATCATCATCATCATTATCATCAACATCTTCATTTTCATAACCATCATCATCATCATCATCATCATCATCACCATCATCATTATCATCACTACTATCAACATCATCATCATCATCTTCATTTTCATAACCATCATCATCACCATCGTAGTCATCATCTTCGTCATCGAAACCATTATCACAATTTTATGACAAGAATCAATCAATATTTTAGTCAAACTGCTTCAATTATAAGCAGAACATTAGATACAACATCCCCATTCAAAATTTCAGTTTCAGTTTCAATGTCATACTTCAAACTTTGAACTCTACATGGCTTACACGTAAGTCTCTGCTAATTTCTGGTGAATGGGCAGGAGACAGGATGTATCGAAGACGAACACCGTACCACACGCCAGCGATGTGGAGGTCGAGGACGATATCTGAGCCACATCAGAGTTTTTCCTGCGATGCTTACCTCCTCTTCGGTGTTTCTGTTGAAGGTAGGTGAATACGCATGTCGTAAGTATAAGATACAATATAAGATTTTATGCAGCTTTCTCCTATACTTAGCCCTGACTAATCGTTAACGGTTCTAATACTCAGACTTTATAAAAATGTTCTTCATAGGAGCCTGATCTTGTACAAGCTTTACTTTTTATTTAGGCTCCTCATATTTACCATTGTTTTTTTTGTTGGTGTCTGTGCCTTGCTATTTACCATACATTTTACTTCATTGAAGTTTGTATGAATCTGGACCCTGTATTATAAAGAGTTGCAATTAATTGAAACTGATCATTTGCAATTGCTATCAATCGCAACTGTGTACATAAGAGATAGGAGACCGTAAACTTGGCGTTGATTAGAGGACTTGTGATTGATTTGAATTGTTTTTTATGTGAATGTGGAACAAAAAAAAATCCACTTTAACTTCAACCAATGACACTTGACTTGCTTCAAAGATTATGTTATGGAGGAATGACTTGTCAATGATAATGTCCTCTGGGGTACATATGGTCAACAGCCATAACAGAAATAAATTCAATAGACCGGTTTACTAACATATTCAAATTTACGGATGTTCTTTCCTGGGGACCTATTGACAAGATATTCCCTTAACCTGAACTACAATACTTGGAATCGGGTCTGCATTTATTACTTGTTACTAAGTCTGGCCAGCCCCGGCAAGCTTTCAGGTTGTTAAGAACAACCTTTGTTTAAAAAGTATGCATAAAATTTGAGAATGTTTAATAGTAAACTGGTCTATTGATTAGATTTCTCAAAACAGGCCTGGGGGGTGTTTCACAAAGATCCTAAGTTGAACTTATCTTTAAGTTGGATTTAACAATTATGGAAAGCGGTAAGCATCCTTGAAAATATCTTGTAAAAGTTATTTTAAAAGGCATAAAATGTTGATTCAAATCATTCATATTTTCTTTTATCAAGGAGATTTCATGTTCTTGATATGGAATTTATAAAAAGCCTGAAATACTTTGATTTTCACTTTTGAATATGTTTCATTATAAGGCTACAAATGGCTCTCCATAATATTTAAGTCCAACTTAAAGTTAGGTTCAACTTAGAATCTTTGTAAAACACCTCCCTGGTAGTGAACATGTACTTAAATTTCCTTTTCAGTTTTCACACGGAACTAAAAGATAATTCCAAAGCACCATAAAATTATTCAACTGCTGTAGCCTTAATTAAAACTGCAGTTTATTTCATCTAGAAATTGTATTAATCAATATTTCTGCATACCGATATTTTGTGGATAAAAGGGACACAGACATTTTTGCAAGTGGTAATTTTTTGCGATATGAACACATGCTATGCACAATACATATTCATAAATGCCTCGCCAGCTCCTTTTTCCAGTTGTAAAATCCATGGCCTACAACAATTTATAAAAGTTGTGCATATAATGGCTTATACAGTATATTCAATCTAACATGAGGAAAGAGGCATTGCTGTAATAGGCAATATTTGTAATGTAACCAAATTTATACCTACCGGTAACTTGAAAGCATTTCTGTAATAGGCAATATCGTAATGTAACCAAATTTATACTTTGTGCCTTGATAAAGTCGATTCAATTGATTTCATCCACCTGTTACAAATAATTTGTATTTCACTAGTCAGAATACACATTGCATATATATTACGTGTTGTTAGCAAGCCATAATGTTTGTCCTACCTAGCAACAACCGAAGAATGCAATTTTAATTATGAGTATTGAGATTCATTTATTCATAACAGGTGAATGAAATAATTTGCATGAAGGTGCTTCAAGAAGGAAAATGCATAAATTCTGTTGCATTACAAAAATGGCATATTCAAAAATATCCAAAGTCCTTTTGGAGACGTTATGCGCTTTACAAGAACAGCATATTCATTATCATCCATTCAAGACGATAGGATTCCATTGAGTTGACACTTACATTTTCTCTTTCTTTGTAGAACCTAGCGATTGATAAACCTTCCTGGTTCTCTTTCCTAGTGCTTTGGATGATTTGCTGCCCACGCTGCTGACTCAGTGCCGACAGCGCCCTAGGAAAAGAAATGGAAGAATGACTTTAACTTTTTCGTGGAATGACTGAATGCATTCTTACAACTGCACAACAACGCTTATTACACTACACTGGCTTCCTGTGAAACAAAGAATTGGATATAAAATTATATTTGATCAACATGGAAGGGAATGTATGGACCTGCCGCTGTGTGAATTAAATTTCAGACATAATGATCCTTGTAATCCTCCAGCAAGTTTGCGATTCAGCAGGTAAATATCTGCTTAAGAGTCCTCAAAAAACTTCTCTGCTTGGCGATTGATCATTCACTTCTTCTGCACCTAGGGTGTAGAACAGTCTTCCTCGGTATCTTGGCTTTCATGGTCTGCCATCCACTTTCAAAACCCAACTAAAGACATACCTATTCCACATCCGCTTTTTAATACAACTAGTCACTATTTGTCTATCCCAGGTGAAACATGAACAGATATTCAGTAGTTTTTTTCAGTCCCATCGGCACCTTTGATTAGAGAACTAGATATTGGAGCTCTACAGATTTTTTGCAATACATATATATCTTGTATATAGGTTTATAGATTTTTCCTTAGAAGTTTGATAATTGACTCAAAGACTGATACATTTTAAAAAAAAGAAATCAATATATATATATTTTTTTTTTTTTGCAGATATTCTTTTAAAGAAGATTAAACATTAAAGCATAGTTTTTTTTTTACTTACTTTGGAATTGACTGGAAGATAGCACTGGATTTCTTCATACTGTTAGGTCTGGTGAACATTACTAGTTTGTCTGAATGAAACAAATAGAATGGTAGGAATACAACATTATATGTTCTTCATTGTTTGAATGATGAGCAGACTCTATATGTCACCAAAAAATAATAGTAATACACAATCATCATATCAATCCCTTATTCTTCTCTTTCTCTCTCGGTCCATCTGTCTCTCTCATTCACAACAACTTCTACCGGTATTCATTCTCTGTTCATCTCTTGGTCTCTACTCTATGCACGTTCCTCCTTTACTTAAACCTGACTGATCCTTTAGTGATTCTGATAATCAAACCTTATGATACTACTCTTCACAGGAGCCTGATCTTGTACAAGCATTGCTTTTTATCGGCTCCTGCACATAAGAGATAGGAGACTGTATTTAGGTACCGGTACCTAGTATGGCTAATCCTTAAAAACCACTTTGTGCTGAGGTTGCCGGAGCTTAAGCCATGGTAATATAACAATTTCCAAAGCTCTTTTGAAGCGTGTAGGGACCTTATATCATAAAGTGATACTCACTATACTAGAATGGAGGAATTGTTAGGAAGAAGTGAAGTGGCTAGTGTATGTTTGATGGTACCAGAAGAATTAAGGAGCTACACAAAGAAAATTTACTAAAAACTGATAATTAGAACAAATTACATATGGATGGAAAGATTTTCTCTTGAATAACACAAATAATTTGCTGAGAAATCATATAGATATCGTGGAGAGGCGTAAAATGCCATTTTTCAAGACCCTTCTTAAACCCCCAAGCGCCCCCGAACGTAAGCCAAACAAACGAGCGTAGCGAGCTCTGAATAGTGAGGTCACACCCTGGACAAACAGCTCGGTACCGGCTGCTAGCTTCCGCTTAGTGCGTCTAGCTGCAGACCAAGCGGAAGCTAGCAGCCTTTTTTTAACAGCCGTGTCCAGGGTGTGACGTCACACGAAGAACTACGACAAAATACGAAAAAATACGAATAGGCAGTAAATCTGGATCTCAAAACTAACATTTTTGAAAGTTGATTTCTGCGGGCCCAAAACATATTTTGAAGACGAAATTTGTTGTAATTGATCAGTAAGGCTTTCCCTTCGCAATGATATGAATTTTGCATCAATTCAAAACACTTTTGCTTCTTGGTGTGACTCCTTTAAAGGTAATACAAAGTTTTGGTATGGGGTCATGAATTTGGTTCAAATGAACATATTGAAAGCATATATGATCCTACAATATTCAGTGATCGCTGTCGCGGTTGAAATTGAGTCTAAAGTTAACTTTTTCTGTTGTATAGATCCCTCTCAAGGTCAAGATATTAATTATGCTATAAAAGAATGTTTCTTGACTAAAATCGACCGATTAGCTATTCCTGTTTTGTAATTAAATATCACAACTACATATTCTGAGATTTTCAGGGTCACAGCTACCATTCTACGGCCGTAGGCGTTATTTGAAATTTATCAAAATTTACCGGGAGCACCGGTAAATTTTTATATTTAATTTTCTCAAAAGCAGAAGTGTTATAGGGGCTAAATTTTCTAACACTTATAATACATCCACAGGGGCATCCAAATATATCAACATTGTAAAGAATCAATATCCACCCAATTTTCAAAATTCCCCAAAACTTGTTTTACATTTGCAGCTTTAAATTCTATCCAATAGAATAGATATCCAGAAGGTAGTATATCATGTATTTACTATCTCCATATCCTAGCATTATGGTTCTACCTCTAGGTGACAAAATCATAATACAGTGAAACCTGTCTTTAAAGACCACCCAAGGGGACAAGAGAAGTGGTCTTTACAGGCAAGTGATCTTTATGTACAGGTTCCTTTAGTACATGTTTCAATGAGAAACCATTTTCAAGGGAAACAAAAAGTGTGGTCTTTGTAGACATGTGGTCTTTCTATACAGGTGGTCACTAAAGCAGGTTTGACTGTATAAACTATTATGCATTTCATGTTCCGGACGCATGTTTCCATGCCTCTGCATCTTGCTGTACCGACATTACCTGTGCTACAGAATCTAGCTCCTGAGGTGCGAGGGAAGGGTATATTCTTGTCCGAGGCAGTGCCGTAACTTGAAAGGACCTGACCCCCAGATGACCCTGATGACCCCTTGGTAGATGACCCATTCATTGCACTTGGTGAGTTCAGCTGAAAAGAAAATGAATTGGGATATCGTGAACTGCCCTGCCATGATCACATGATCACATGATCATAGCTTTACAGTCAGTAAAATCTCTTGATGATGTGAAAATCTAGGCATCCTTACATGGAACAATTATAATCTTTCTTTTTAGAACCTTTCATCTCTACATTTGAAATTAATATGCATCTTTCAACTTTTACAGCCTTCATTGAATATGTTTTTAACCTGTTACATATTTACGTATTTCAAAGTTTTGATTTAAATAGAAGAGCATCAGTACATCAGACAGGACTATGATATGGAATGATGGGAGGAAAATACGCAACATAGGCAATGAATATCAAATTTTTGTATGCCACAATTTACTGTAAAGCAGTGCCTAAGGTTTAGTACAGGTAGTCTTATATTGTCTGGAAGAGCCAGTGGGTCTGTCAATATACAGTGCGTCCCAGAAAAAAAATGAAACCGAGAATTATTGATGTTTTATCATAAATTAATCACAACTTTAATCGATAAATGACACACATTACATTTTTTGTTTCCTCTCTTCATATTGCTTTTAATCACTCACGTGTGAAATACGCCTCATATGAGTTGCATCAAATAAAAGAGGAGGATCTAAGCTTTGCAAATATGTGTCATTTATTAATTTTAAGAGTGATTAAGTTATGATAAAACAGCGATAATTCTTGGTTTCGTTTTTTTCTGGGACGCTATGTATATATATATGCAACTTTTATATAAACAATTATTGCCTTTCTGGCTCTCAACAGACAATATTCATCAAATTCTTGCTCACCTGCAGTCCCTCCATGATGCTGATGAGTTGATTAAAGCAGGTTGATATACAGAACCTCTCTAACTCTACTTGCTGCATACAGGAATGGTTTAATACCTTCAGAAAATCAGAAAATAAATACATTTTATCCTTCTTCCTCAGGTGATCGATGGAGCATGACAAATCCATTAAGATTAGTATGACCATTTCAAGGATTCAAACTCATTAATCACAGGGATGCCTTATTCCACATTATGAATTGTGTTTAATGCAGGACACTCGACTGCACAGCAATTGTTGCCGGAGCATGTATCGTACGACGAGCACATCAACCCTCATGCGGAGCTCTAATCTTGATGAAGCTATGGGTGAACTAAAAAAAAAACCTCTTTGATCTGATTTACCTACACATCATTATATCATTATTCTTTAATTGGCTTGGAGCCTCCTGACAAATAAATTTAACATTTGTTGCACTGAAGTCAAAGAAACAAACTATCAATCAATTAATAGAACAAACAAACAAAATACTAGTAACCCTAGTAATTTGAGTCTGGTCTGATTGTCCAGTATTGTGGGGAAGAGGGGGGGGGGTGGCGTGATAGTCAGCTTAGGGAACCCTTTTAGTGGTGGGGATCAAATTGCCATAACCTTACTGATACACATGTAAAATAATAATTGGATATCTTTACACTGCTACAATATTACCCAAGTTCAAGCTAGGCTAAAGATTTTGGTGCTCACAGCATTCCAGGAATTCCTTTCTATTGATACACTTTCAACACCTGGGTGAAGAGTGGCAAATTCAGATTAATGTATTGCCAAAGGATACTAGTGCCATGCTGGGGGTTTGAACCCTAGACATTTGCATCTCCATTCAAGTGTTTTAACCCACTGGACTATGGCAACTTAACTGATATCTGACTTCTTAAAAGCACTAAGGTCATAATAATAATAATAGGCATTTCTATAGCACCGTCTATCTAGAAATTCTATTCCGAGGTGCATTTATTATTACCCCGGCTTAAGCCTAGCTGCTATTACATCGCTCCAGCATTTCAAGGAATTAATTCCTGCCAGGTACCCGTTTTCCTCACCTGGGTCGAGTGTGGCAAATGAAGATTAATGCCGAGGATCGAACCACTACCTTTAAATTTCAAGTCAAGTGATTCTACAAACACTGAATCAACCAAGCAATACAATACTCTACCTCTAGTACTTTCATCCTTGTCTGATTGTCCAGTGTAGTAGGGGGTATAATGGACAGCTTAGGGCTCACTTTGACCGGGTACTGAGGAGGGAAAGTCATCTTCATCCGGACAGTGTGACGATTACTGGATGCAGATATCTGGCAACTTCGGCTCCCAAGATCCTAGTTAAAGAGAGAAATTGACAAAACATCTTTGTGGATGACCATCCGGAGCCCCAACAAACAACCAACGTATTCACAAATAATCTTAAAAAGGATGAACAATTTTGACCAAAGGGATCCTTGACCAAGAGAATCCAAAGGATTTGATAAACCATTGAAAAAAAAAAAAGCAAGAGATGGAGCTGAGAAAGAGAGGTGAAGAAAGTGGAGGGGGGGGGGCAGAAAAAAGGTAGAGATAAAGAGAGGGGGTTGCCGAGGAGATAGCAAAGAAAGAAAAAAAGTGAGGGGATAGAGACGAAGGAATTAAGATGACTCACAGGTTCAATGGTAGTCTGTGGGGTGATGCGTGCCACTGACTTGAACTCCTGCTCCAGAGATGTGATGGATTCATCTAGATCGCTAAGCGATCGATTCTGATCTCCGACTCCTCCGCCCATCAGCTCCTTGCTCCCCATGAGCTGTCTGGCAGGGGAGGCTGAAGATGCCATGCCCAAGGAGGAACCAGACTTTGGAGGGGAGGCAATGATTTCTATTTCACTGGAGCCACTCAGGTTCAGGTCCTGGACTTCAACACCGCACAGCTGCAAGGTAAGAAATTAATGTTATTATTCAACATTCGTAACACTGATTTTTAAAGCCCCTCAGCACTTGTTTGGCCATTAGGGATTAGACCTCCCTGCAAGGTCATTGACTGGTGGTTATCTCATCAAATCAGCTCTCAATTAACATAAGAAAAAGTTGATCATTGGTGACCAATGGGCACACAGTGGTGCTTTAAAGAGAAAGTTGCATTTGAATTTGCAGGGTAAGTGTGAAAAACTATTGTGAGCTCATAAATTCCTGTTAAATGCCTCTTGAAAGAATATCATTGAAGAAATTCACTGAGAAGAATCCTCTGCAAGTGCTCTTATACAGTCAGTCTATTTCACAAAGGACAAGAAATATTTTACAACTTTGCCCCAATTTCTGGTTTCACATATTTGTGAAGTCCCATGTACCTATATCTGTGTGAAGAGCCCTTCATTGTTTGTGAATTGTCAGTAAATTTGTTATAATTTTTATGATTTCAAAATCACACATTGCAAAATTGTTCTTAATCACTACATAATAAACCCTTCAGATTAACTTCCAGGCTGTTTCTTACACAATAAAATTGCAAAAAACAGTACTTTACATTACATGTACATAACAAATCAATGCAATTAAAAGCAATCAATTGATCATTCAATCATTTATATTTCAACCATGAGAAAAACTATGCTACAAAATACCCTAAATAATAATAATAATAATAATAACAATAATAGTGGGTTCTTGTATAGCGTTCATGTTAGTCAGATTTGACCCTCCTAGCGCTCCCTGATTATTACCCTGGCTTTAGCACGGCTGCCATACAGCGCTCCAGCATTTCAAGGAATAAATTCCTACTAGGTACCCATTTACTTCACCTGGGTGGATTGCGGCAAATGTAGATCAATGTCTTGACAAAGGACGTTAGTGCAGCGGCGGGACTCAAACTGCGAACCTTGTGATCGACAGTCCGGCGGCGTATCCACTCGACCACAACACCTCTACTTTGGAATTGAACCAAGAAATGCAAATGAGTTTTCATTCTTACCCTCTGTAAGTAAGGCTCCACTCTCCATATCCTCAGGGTGTAGTCACGTGCCCAGGTAACCATGTGGTAATCAAAAGATGAAACTGCGGAGACAAACAAAGCAAATATGTGTCTTGAAAGTACTTTTTACAATACAATCACATATCTAACGCTACACACTAACCCTCCCTCAACATACATCAAATGTATTAGACAAAACTCGTAATTTCTTGTTCAGCGTGATTAGAAATATGTCCAACTATTACAGCTCGGTAGGATCGAGCTCAATAGGGAATATTTCAGACTCAATTCATTTTGCATCATGCATTCACAAAATTTCTTTCTTCATATTGCTTCATCGATGCTTTGGACATTTTACAGTTCTCTCTTAAACAAGGTTTAAATAAAAAAAATAAGAATAGTAACACATCAATTATGTATTGTAAAAATTACAACAATATACATCTTTTATCCTTGTAAATAATATTTTTTTTCAAAATACATTTGGGTCATATAAGAGAGATTTTTGTTCACTTGTCGGTATGTTGGGATGTACATGTTCCTATTGCGTATGCATCTGCTGTAGCTATCTTTATCAGGTAATACCGATAGTAAGATTGTCTTTAATACCATCTTTAGGTCTCCATTGAAACTCCAGGATATCATCACTGTGACCTGTAAAGGAATGGAGTGGGGCTGCAGGGTTAGATTGAGTCCACATCAACAGGTTCTTCTCTCTCTGCCGTAGCTGAGGCATGGTGATGGTTACTAGGCCATCACCAAATGGCTATAAAGATGTAAAATGCAGAAATAATCAAATCAACTGTTAATTTCTAACAATATAATATTTGTTAAACTTTCTTTTCCATATTATTCTCTCATTAAAAATAAATATTTGTTCATTCAGTATAGGCCTACAATAACTAAATAGAATGGAGCCAGCAGACACCCCCTAACTGAAATTCTGAAGACACAGAAAATAAAAAAATACATAACTTGCAATGGGTCCGCATGCATAGGGCAATGTGAGATGCCTTTGGCTGCCAAAGTATATTCTGCCTCTCCCTTACAAAGGGTACCTGCTTCTTTGTTTATCAAGTATGGATATGCGAATTTAAATATATCTTGTATTTATTGTCACTTTTTTATTTTTTTATATATATCTTTTTTGTTGTGTACTAATCAATATTGATGACCTGTAAATATTTTGATATTATTTTTGATTTAATAAAACATACAAATAAAAAAAAAAAAATTAATAAAAAAAGTCTGGATATGCCACTGTTTGACAGACATACATTTACAGCGAACAACTACATTATTCATATCCTTCCCAAGTTTTTATTTTGTTTAAGTATCCAAAAAATTGATTTGTCCCAATATTTGTTTCTTGAGTATGTGACTTATTAAACCTTACACCCAAAAGTATTCTACAAAGGCGCTGATTCAACCAGTCCACCTTCCGTTCTCGAGTTATGACAAACATCCATCACATCAAATTTACAAAGGGTATGGATCATTCAGTTGTAATAACTGTATATATTTCGCTGCTTGTAAGTGTTGGCTTGCATGGTGATGTAGATATACAGTAGGCTTGCGGGTGCACCATGTGAGCGAGAGAGAGAGGGAGGATTGAGGAGTCCTGAAAACTCCTGATGACGGATAATCAACCTGTTCGAAACGTCAAGCCACTCCTGCTATTCATCCTCTCCAAGAACTATAAGCTAAGAAAGATAACCAACAGTCTTTTTCATGACTATACCAAACAGTCCTTTTCAAGACTACAAACCCTCAAGAAAGATTACCGAGAGTCCTTTTCAGGACTCCTCAATCCTCCCTCTCTCTCTCTCTTTCTCACATGGTGCACCCGCAAACCTACTTGTTGAACACTCCCCACTTACTGTATATCTGACTTTCCACTGGGGAGCATCTGTTCTGATCTCAAGGACTGCTTTCTGCTCATTGTTTGTGTCCCAGACCTAAATTAAAGACTAAATAGATATTGGATCTGACATTGTATTGAATCCAATTACCATGATGAGATACACACAAAAACCAATAATAACAAAACAACAGTTCATATCAAAATTCTTAAAAACAAAGCAAAAGGCAATAAAGAATATGATATTGTACTGGATCCAAGGCATCGCGATAGAGGAAAACAACATACCGGTAATGCAACATATGTTGATAATTTTTTATCAAAATCAAATTAAAGATAAAGACCAGTTATGGTTATGCGATCGCATTGTCAAAGAAACATTGTGGAATCGATCAGAAAGGTTGATCATCTAGCATACATGTATAAGTATTGGTGTGTACTGCAAGGTTCTGGAATAATCAAAATGATAATAAATTTGGCCCAGCCTTGGTTAAGTTACAAGCACTGTACACAGAATGATGTATATGGGACTACGCACATCTGTGCGACACTTGCGTAATATCTATCACATCCCAATAAATAAACTAATTTACCAAATATATCAATTAGTAGGCCGTTTCTCATCAAAATATGTATGATCACGTATTAGTTAAAACATATTCTTTCACATGATTGGTAATAAGAGCTTCCATTTCATTTTTTGAGAGGGGGCGTTTCCAAAACTTGTCTTTACCTTTAAAGTGTACTAAGGAACATGGGGAGTCAGAAAACCAAAAATGCAATCAAAGTAGCCCATTTTTAATAAAATATTGATACTTGAGGACATACAAAACAAACAGTGAAGGCTGATTTTTAATTCTTATCAAATTGTAGTGGGGACGCTAAGAAGCAAATTTCAACAAAATGTGAAATAAGTAACAAAGTAATTGTTTGGATGATATAGTTTGAAGTTAATTCTCACCTTTGCTGAGCAATCTTGGCTAGCTGTGATGAGATGCGATTGGTTGTTAGGGTCCCAGTCTAATGAGTAGATCTTGGACACATGAGCCGAGATGTACTTCACTGCCTGGTCCCCTTTCTGTGATGCCAAGGAAGAAAAAAAGATAAGAGAAAGAATTACTTTAGGAGATTAATGGAAAGGGTTCCTCTCTGATAAGAAGATACAGGAGCTGAAATTTACTGCACTGCCTTGCTCCCTATTCATTACAGAGTATGAGCAGACAAACAAGACACACACATTTGAAGAAAAAAAGTATGAATTACACACTTTTAGATACATTCAACTTATATTCGTTAACAAAATGAGAGTGAGAGATAGATAGACAGAGAAAAAGCGAGACAGTCAGGCAGACAGATAAAGAGAGACTGTCAGGCAGACAGATAAAAAGAGAGAGAGAGAGAGAGAGAGAGAGAGAGAGAGAATGCATTCAAGACAGTTGAATAAATATGACTTATATCTGAAGTTAACAGTGTTTTCACCTTTCCAAACTACACAGGATTAAAATTCAACAATACAATTAAATTTCCACATTTTAGATACTCATTTTGAAAATGAAACATTAATTTTTGGCTTGTTAAGCAAATCTTGAAGCTAACCCCACTTTGGCACCAGACAACAAATGGATCTAAAGTTCTTGTAAAAAATATATTTTCTATTGGCTTTACCCTCTTGTCCCATAGCCTGATGTCACCATCGTGGACGGTTGCTAGGCAATGCTCATCTTTCTTGTTCCATTTCACTTGCCCTGCTCCAGCTGGATAAGACAGATGGAATAAAATTGATTTACTAATTATTGTGTGTTACTGCTTCTTTGAATCTGTCTAAAAATTTCATAAACATAAATCACAGTTGAGTTGCAATCAAAAGCTCTCGTTTAGACAAAGGTCAATGAATTTATGTGAAATATTAGGAGTAAATGTTCATATTTTTCCCCCTTTCTCCTGGTAGGTGTTCAACTGTATTTGGCCAATTATATTTGTCTGTAATATACAAATGCTTACAATATCAAATCAGTGTTCATATTAATATTCAAGATTAACCTATAGTTCTTGGCTAATTAGAATTAATAATGGATTGAAATTTTACTATTAAAAAGAACTTGAAAAAAAAGAGAAATCATTGACTTAACAACTGAAACAAACATTTTCCTAGACTCACCAAAAGTAGAAAATGCTGAAGCAGGTTTTTTGCTTTCCCTGATAGTAATAAAGAAATAAAATCAAACAAATACATGTAACTTGGTTGGATGGAGCCAAAACTAAAACAGAATACATCACATGTATTCAAAGTCAATGGGGGAAAAAGATTACACATTCATTAAACACAAAAAAGGATGGCTTGACAAGCAGATAATGAAAACCTTTTAATACTGAAAAATCAGGATATTCGTCCTGACTAGAAATAGTTTGTATCAACTGGACAACTAGATAATTGAAGTGATTTGAATATTTATATTTGTACATCTTTGAGTTTCATTTGAAGGGGAAAAAAGTAAACATATGTGCAGTATATTGAATGGCTTCTTACCTTGTATCCCATATGTAGATATAGGTATCAACAGAGCTTGTTGCTAGGAGATTTGGATCAAACACCGACCAGTTCAAGTCACTAGATGACACAAAGGAAAGACGAAAAGAAGAAAGAAAGAAAAAAGGATGATACAAAATCCCAGGTATTTGAAAAATAATCACAATTGCAATATCAAAAGTTAATTTTTAAATTCCACTCATTCATCAATCACCAATAAATGAATCAATCAGTTGGTTTGTCAATTAATCAGTTTATCCATCTATCAATTTGTCAACCAATACATCAACCAATCAATTCTTCAATCAATCAATCAGTTGGTCAATCACTCAATCAATTCATGTCTGTCAATCCATTCATGAACTAAAACATATATGTCAATCAATGAATTCTTCAATCAAGCACGCAATTAATCAACTAATCAATCGTAATCAATCTTGATCAATCAATCGTTATTAATCAATCAGCCAATCAGTCAATCAATCGTTATTAATCAATCAGACAATCAGTCAATCAATCCATACCCATCAACCAATACATCAACCTACATACATGTCAACCAATCAATGCTTCAATCAACCAATCGGTCAAGCCATTAATCCATCAATCAATAAATCCATCCACTTATTTATTTACCAATCTATCACTCCATCTATCATTCAATTCAATCATTCAGTCAACAAATAAATAAATCAAACCTTCAGTTAATCAATTACAATTAAAAATTTGTTTCATTGTTCAATCGAAGCATGGTCCCTGAATCAACCAATCACTCAATCCATCCATCAACAATCCATCAGCCATCCATTCAATGAATCTATCAGTCATCCATTCAATCCATCAGTCATTGATTCAATCCATCAGTCATCTATTCAATCCATCAGTCATCCATTCAATTCATCAGTCATCCATTTAATCCATCAGTCCTCCATTCAATCCATCAGTCCTCCATTCAATCCACCAGTCATCCATTCAATCCATCAGTCATTCCTTCAATCCACCAGTCATCCATTCAATCCATTAGTCATTCATTCATTCCATCAGTCCTCCATTCAATCCATCAGTCATCCCTTCAATCCATCAGTCATCCATTCAATCCATCAGTCATCCATTCAACCCATCAGTCATCCATTCAATCCATCAGTCATCCATTCAATCCATCAGTAATCCATACAATTCATCGACAAGTCAAACTATCCCTCCATCCATCAATCAATGAATTTTTACAAGTTACCCATTCATTTATCCATTCCACTACCTAGTGCCTACCCAGCTTTTAAATAATTCTTCCATCTTTCAATTAGTCCATAACAACAAACAAACTTTCAATAACACACTTCATTGTGATAATATTCATAAATGTATTCATAGTGAATCTTCTACACAGCAATTTTGATTTGTTTTAAAACATTCATTATAGATCTGCATTCTGCATTGGCAAGTCAATTTACAAGAACATGTAATTCACAAAAGTACACCATCATATTTGATTAATGTACCTAAAAAGAGGTAAAAGTAGACTCATTCTTTGAAATATTCAATGCACCAAAAATTATTTTCAAATAATTATAACATAGGAGCTAGGGCATGTAAATGAAATAAGAATAAGAGAAATATTTGTGAAATACAGCCCACCTGATAATAATGGTTACTGAGTAATGAAAATAATTCTGATTTCATGTCTAACTACATGTACACTGTAGGTATCAAAATGAAAAGGTCATGTACAGTGTGTATAATTCATTATAAGTCGTTAAGCAATCATGATAAGAAAACATAATTCCATTGATGAATACAAAGAGAAAGAAATCAGAAGCTAGTTAATGTCAGGAAAGTAATGTCTTTTGTTTTTGTTTTTTTAACTCCCCAAATTCTTTCTATTTATGTTTCATTATATTGTTTATTTTCAGACCAATAGCATAAAGTGAAGAATTGAGAAATTTCTGCATGACGAAGCCAAACTCAAACAACATGCACAAAATTATGGAAAATGGCCTCTTGGATTGACTAAATGGTACACTCAATAAAATACATCGTCTGTTTGAAGCCAGAATTTCTTCAACAGACGATATAAACGCATAAAATGCTAGATATTACAAAGAATCAATGCCTTCTTGCTCTGCTCCAAAGAGATGATAATTGACTTTCTATAGGGAAATACATGACATCTGTTGAGAGCAAGAAGGGCGTTAACTCTGTGTTAAAGAACAAGTTAATGCTCTTCTGGCACCAAACAGATCATCTTTATTGACCAACCCCACACACAGTTCCGGTATATAAAATGTCAAAAAGTGGCCATTTGATCCTTGTTCATAATTTTTTTTGTAGATTCACTTCATGGATTTGAAGATGAAAAGGCTACATTCTGAATTGTTAAAAATATTTTCTTCTTGTCCTCTTCCAACTTTTAGGATGTTTTGACCACAGGCCATAACCTGAGAAGGAGAAGTAACCATCACTCATGAAGCAAAGATGCCAGTGGCAGTTGCTTTAACCAATAAAGCCTGAAAGTAACCAAGAAATATTGGATCCACATATATTCTGTATCATAAAAACAAGCCTGAAATCTGGCATCCCTGCTGAAGAGGTTCCTCTATGAACTAACACTGATTCTCCTTTTACCAGCAGACACCATCATAGAGCTAATGGTCCTCTGCCTGCTGGCTATAGTAGGAGCATAAATGGTAGGTCTCTTAAAAGAATGGTTGTGTCTTGATGGCAAAGATGGCAAGACAAGGCCCTCCAGATCATCACTCGGTGATGCTGGATTATCAGAGCTTTTGAAGTATGCATCAACAGTTTTCTTGTCATCGGCTTGGGTCAGGCGGGAAGAAACGGAGGATTTTGGACGTGGAGAGAAGAAGGAATCGACCCGAAGTGATTGCTCGCTGGGAAGAGTCCTGCGGGGATAGGAGGGGTGCTTGTTCCTTGCTCGACCAGATGAACTGCTGTAGACGGAAGAGATGGAAGACATGCTGATTTGCTGTAGGGTTTCCTTTTGATGGCGAGGTGATCCATGAATGGAGGAGGTGGAGCTGACAATACTGTGAGATTTACCCCTGGACAATCTCGTGTTACTGCGATTCACAGGGTCCATGTCTGCCCAGAATGGGATGTAGGCATCCTGCTGGCTAGGTGATCGCCTGCCATTCTCCAAGAGGATTTGTTGAGACAAGGATCCTATGTCTTGGATGGAGCTAGTAGATGTGGTCCATATGGAATTCCCTCCTGGTGACAAGAAGGGCTTTGATGACTCCCAACATGGAGCAGTCCTGGGTCTTGGTTTCGTTTCACCTCCTTTTGTAGGTGACAATTTAATCCTGGGTGAAACCGTTACTGCCGTACCACACCTAGCTTTGACTTTTTTCTGCTTGTTAAATTTAGGCAAAGACAGCTTTTCGTCATTTTCCTCTTCCGAGTCTGACTCAATCCTGTCCAGAATCTCCTGGAAGATCTCATCTGCGCTCCTCTTGTCAACCTCCTGCTTGCCTTCCCCAAGCATCGACACCCTCCCTAAACCCTGAGGAGATTTGGGGCGACGCTCCAAGAAATATCGCAGTAGAGCCATTCTCTTGCTGTACCGTCTACGGCTCTCCACTCTTTCTCCATACATGAAGCATGGTGCCGTCACCTCCTCAGAGATAAATTCTTGCCCTCCCAGACTCCCACTTGACAAGGAAATATGATCCAGGACCTCACTGACCTGGTGAATCTTCTGGTTCATTATGTGCTCTGCATTTTGTTTCTGGTGCATGTAGTAGCGTGTCTGGAGGTTAAGACGCCTCCCCTCTGTCAGGTTCAGTCTCTCAGCGACCTGCTCTTTGGCTGTGTTGTACTTTCGAGGTTCTTGGGACATGCCATTATGCCCACGTTGCATTCTGATTGAGGTTACTGGATAAAGGTGCAAGAACCAGTCTCTGAACACTTAGAATAATCCATTTTAGTAGACGGCTCAGTTCATATCAACAATAATCAATTTCATGCACTATTAGTCATAAATTGTGTTATTCTGCAGATATTACACTTCCAACAACCTCAAGTACAGTTACTATAACATGAAGCAACACAATGTAAGAAACACTGTCACAAAATGACTTATAGATTATTCCTCTCCGTGTAAAAATAGTTTTGCAATAATAACACATCCTTGCCAGCCAGAAGAAGGGCACTATTGTGTAGTCTCCATTTTCCTTGAGTAAGAAAGAAGGCCTCTCTAGAATCGTCCTCCGAATACAAATTGACCACGTATCAGATGAGCCACCCCCTTGGACTTACGTAAACTGTTTTGGTTTATGCTATCAAATCCCTTATCAGTTTAAACACCCAGCGACACTTAATATCTGACTCTAATGACCATTAGCAGAGTTACAGATTTACATTGGAGGAGTATGACTCCTGGATGGTCTTGTCCAGCTATTTACCGAGTCAAGGGGTCAAAGATTACTTATCGTTTCTGATACCCTGACAAAGGTTGGTATCAATATGACATGTCTTCAGTTCTTTAAGTCCATTTTCCAAGTGGATAACAAATATTATCTACATCATGGGAACTGATGCAGCTGCGTATTTAATTAAAAGTCTGTTTTAAGAAGACTATATCATGCCCGATGGGGTGGAGGAGATTTTTATCACCTTCGAGTGAGATATTTATGGCAGCCTCTCTATGCTTCGTTGCCCTGGAGTCTGAAAAGTCAACCGATATTCTCTCTTAGCAACCAAATGCTATGTGACGTTGCTATGCACTTTTTGTGTAGTGGTAGCATGTGGGAAGATACAACCTTTCTCTTATTAAAAACAATACATCATTTAAAACAGATCCCCTGTACTACATTACATGCAGAAAGTTATTAGTATGATGTCTGAGATGAAACTGTCAACATGAGTATATGATAAAGGAAGCGTTTCGTAAAATGCAGACAATGGAATTAAAGTTCAAGATCCGTCTTAATTTGCACGAGGGTGATAGGTTCTCCATAGATACTCCATGTTGATTGGATTAGCAAAGATTCTCATCTCCAGAAGATGAAGAAACGTGGGTGAAAACGTCATTCTGTAACAATAAATACAAAACCGGTGCATTTCTCTTCATTTCAAGTGTAACTTTGACATCCATGCATCCACCAGCAGGTCACAAAAATCACTACATCCATTTTAACTTTGTTCCTTCAGTAGTGTCAGCTAAAGTTTTTTCCTCATTGGTTTGTTCACAATTTACATACCCACAATTAAGGCGAATATGATCGCGTATTATCTGTATCCTCACTTGAGCAACATTTCCTGTCTTTCTCTCCAGTATAACACACAGCAGAAGAAAATTCTATGATAACCTACTGGCAACTCAAGTAGTAATTTGGGGGTTGTTAAAACAAAATATGACTGGGTAATGCCATCTGCCAACCACTTAATGATTTTGTTACATAACCTTGTACACTCCAATAATTATTATATTGGAAAATGCAATCAGGACTTCCACTTCTGGGAAGTGAACTCTCTCTCTCTCTCTCTGTTTCTTGTTTCTCTCTCTTCTCTTCTTTGCCTAGTCAATGTCAATTTAGGCAAACAACTAAGTGATATATTGCTAGTAGAGAACAATTAGTCACCCAGATGCTAATTAAATTTTACATTATAATCAAGTATGCTTTGTAAAACATAAGAGGCCCGTGTATGTGAGAATTTAGAGTCAATTTTGTCCATCAACCATGTATGGACTCATGTAGGCATATGTATCACACTCTCTCTCTCTCTCTCTCTCTCTGTCTGTCTCTGTCTCTGTCTCTTTCTCTCTCTCTCTTCTCTGTCAGTCTGTCTCTCTGCCTGTCTCTCTGTCTCTCTCTCTCTCTCTCTTTCTGTACCTGTCTGTCTCTCTCTATACGGCAGGACTATCCTCTTCATAAATTTACTCTCTCTCTCTCTCTCTCTTTAAAAGGCTTGTTCAGATATGATGCAGCAAGACCGTGGCATTTTTTTTTTAATGACGTAAAGTGTATGATGCTTCACATTTCTGTGTCTTATAACACAAAGCCCAGTGAAAATGCGAATGTTCTTTGTTGCACGTAATTGCCATACACTTACACGTAAAGAACAAAAAGCATAGCATTTTCTTGTGGCACTTTACCCCGCCATTTGATCTGAACGATCCTTGATTCTGTGTCTCTATTCTTTTATTTATCCACTCTTTCCTCTTTACTCCTTCTCTGTCAAACTATTTAATTGTGTCTCCAATCCTATTCCTCTTTCTTCTGAAACTTCTGTGGCCGTATTTCTTCCTTTGTTGATATTACAGTAAGAATAAAACCAATTTGGTAGGGGCCATTTAGCGGTCTTAGTGTTGGTAAAATGGCGGTGTTTTTACACTGCAAAGGCATGGAGTTATTGAGTTTCTGTTTCTATTTCTCTTTTAAAGCTTTACAAAATCTTGTTGCAGAGTTGCTGAAGAGGAAACACGTACATGTATGTTATTGTTATGTTAAATTCATCTAGTGGATCTACTGCCTCATGTAAATGTATCGCACAATTGATCAGGAGATGTGAATGGTATTGGAGTTTTCAGTTTTCTTTTCTTTTTTTCAAGTAGAATATGAGAATGTTAATAATCACTTGAGAAAATACCGGTAGACAATAAAAAAAAAGTTCATTCCATTTTTTCAACGCACAAAGAAACATTACAATTTTAATTTCAGATATTTAACTTTTGAGAGAATTTTTTTTCTTCACTTTAATAGTGTCTAACAAGTACACTAATATGTTTTCCTTTTTTGCTATAGCCCCTAAAAATGTTAACTTTTAAACACTTTTGGAAACTTAACAAAAGAAGGGGATATGTTGATGATAGTTTGCTTTAATTTTTATTTATTGCACACAATGAATACAAATACAAAACAAAACAAAAACACAGACAAAAATGTGATGCTTAATTATCTACCGGTAATATAATTTCAAAAAAGGACAATAAAGATTGTAACATCAAAAATACATTTTTCAGTCAATAAGATCTCATCATTTAAGAAGGGGTTCAACTTGGCAACTAACCTAAAATACTGAACATCAAGCTAATATTTAAAGCAAGTAACAAAATCAAATTTTAGAATCATTTGATGATACGTGTACATAGACATCTATCCATTTTTAGTTGTAAAGCGATTACCTTTTTTCTGTTCTGAACATCTTGTAAGGAAACATTGTATAGTCAGAGCGCATATTTGAGCATCATTTCAAACACAAAAACTTGACAAGAATCAGGGACATGCTTTTGTCTCAACGTTGTGTTGTATACAAATAATATGCAAACTGTATGCAAATTATATGCAAACTGTATGCAAATTGTACGCAAACTGTATGCAAACTGTATGCAAATTATATGCAAATTATATGCAATTTATATGCAAATTGTATGCAAACTGTATGCAAATTATATGCAAATTATATGCAATTTATATGCAAATTGTATGAAAACTGTATGCAAATTATATGCAAGCTGTATGCATATTGTATGCAAATTATACACAGACTGTATGCAAATTATACGCAAATTGAATGAGAATTAGTCAGGGCTTATCGTGAGCTGATGATTGGCCAGCTGCCATTATAGTGAACTTTGATGTAAAGGATTTGTATGTTGATGATTTATTAATAAAAACATAAATAAAAAATAAAAAAATAAAAAAAAGTGATCTTTACACATTTCTTTATACTATGAGTTGAATATAAATTTCCTTTATAGGGTTGTTAGACAAAGTGCTGTAAGAGCATCTATCAAAGTGTATAACTATACTTGCAAATATTTACATCAACTGTTTATAAAAAAATATATGCAGCCATTAAGATAAATAGTAAACTCTGATATTATAATATAATATAATATACGCCACAACTAGGCGTTGTGGCGTGCGCCTGTAATCCAGCTAACAGTAGAAGTTACAAACTGAATCAGCCGAGGACGCAGGTTCGAAACTGAGTCACGTCTTTCGGATGGTGACGTTAAAAGTTGGTCCCCAGACGTAAATAATCATATCTGATTGATACACGTCTGTAAAAACCCAAATACACACACACACACACGATATTATAATAAACAAAGTTTCTCTATCATAATCAATTTGAATGTTTTGACCAGGCAGTAATGATGCACCATGTACACTGTTAGTTTGATATCATATATCATGGTAACTAAAATTCTCTTTTGCTCTCTTTTCACTATTTTCCCCTATCAATTTTGGATGCCTAGTTTAGCTACAAACAAATCCTCTCATTTGTGGCAACCATTGGTGTTGAACCATGTATGGGTTACCATGAGACAAAAATTGGTCATAGAATGCTTGGAATACATTACCAGTAGTCAACTGCCCACTTATTTTGGGCTACCTTTAAAGAAACCAATTCCATAGCATATCATGTACAAGTATCATATGAGGTTGTCCGTAAGTCATGATTTTGTCCATACAACACATGTCAGTTTTTAATTAAATTAATTGCAATTTGATCACAAAACTTGGCCTACATGTATATTTAATACCCTGTGTGTAGTTTTGATGACTTACACCATATTTTATTTAAAACTGGAAGAAAAAAAAGTTACAATAAGAAATTTGCACTGACTTTAGAAGTTGTCCGACGTACGACATACTTGTCATGTCCATATGACATGCTGTCATCAGAAACGTTTTTACTCATTGGGTACTTGTTTATTGGAGAAAAAAAATATGTGAAAATGCACCATCATCATGTTCGTAAGTACTTTTGTAAAATTTTGATTAAAATAACGTGTTTTTTTTAGTGTATGGATTTGTTCTGCGTCCGCATGGCATGCCACCATTTTGTGTCATACATATTATGAAAGTAAAATCAGTGGTCACTCTGACTGACCACTCATACATCATGCCCTAAGACTGACTACAAAACTAGTCAGGAATTTAGCACATTTCCCCATAAATGTACAATGTACTTGTCAGCATGCTGAAAAATCCTCTCTAAATGTCCGTACAACATGTATGGAATCTCTCTAATATTTTTGTATATTTACCTTCGCATGTTTGCAGAATAAATCGTTAATTGAATCGTCCTGATATTTAATTGAATCGAAGTGAATATCATAGATCACATAGATAACAGCTGTACTAAAAATTACACATGTAAAGATCTAAATTTTCTCTTGCATGTACTGATGGAGAGAATTTCATTTATGCCCCTTAAATCATGGCATCATTAAAATGAGTGTTCTCAAAATACCTAACCCTTTTGAAAACTATCATTTCTATTTTCTAAAGGTACATTTTGTCATCATGTGGGTGATACATGTATTTTTCAGATAGTGAGGATTCAATTCAATTTCAAAAATCTATTTTCTGGTTCAAAGAACAAAATTGGTGGTGGTTGTTATAAACAGGCTCATAATGACTTTTACAGCTAAAACAAGTGAAACCTTCCTGTAGACGACCAAATAGCTTTAAAAAATATCCTTGGGAGGATTTTTACCTGTCAAAGAGCCTGCGAAATGAAAGTAAAAATAAATTGATGTTCTGAAAATAATTGAGGCTCTGATCAAGGTCTACTTCCAGCAGTCTTTGGTCTGGATGATAAACCAGAGGAACTTCTTCTCGGGGTCACCATAAACTTTCTCCTCCTCGTGCTACCACTGGAATCTCGCTTTTCGAGGCTGCTAACCGATCTTTTCCCAATGCAATGGAGCAGCTTATAGGGTGACTGCATGTCATTATATGACACAGGCGAAGGCAGGTAAGCATCAAAGTTGAAAGATGGCTGCTTCCGTGGGATGGAGTCCTTGAGGTCTTCGACTTGGCAGAATTGTTGCTGATGTAGTTGTTGACCATCATTTCTTTGGTTTTGGGGTAACTTACAGGTTTACCTTGAATGAGATAGTCAATGGACAAACTCCTAGAAGGAGGACTGCTGTACGAACTCCTTCTTCCCAACCTTGTTCTACCGATGTCAGATAACGCTTTCTGAATAGAAGGCTTGTCCAATTCCTGGACTTTATCCTCTTTAAAGGAAACATGCCTTTCATGGTCACTGCTGATAGAGTGTCTCCTGAGAGACATCCTGGAAGACGGTCTCTGTTTCTGGTCTTCACCATCTCTCCTCTCATCAGCTTCCTCGAACTGGTAATTCAAGCCTTGCTTGCGTTCAGTATAATCCACGACGTTCAGGTTGAGCTTTTTAGCTTTCAGTTTCACTTTCAGGATCTCCGTCTCAAAGCTCTGAAGACTCTGTTTCTTGGCAAGGGTCAGGTTGGACATTGTTCTACAAAGTTGGAGGTTCTCCCGCTCGTTAAGCAGGGACACCCTGTGGGAAAACTCCGCGACTGAATGACGCCTCATTTTCAACGTAAAGTAAGTTTACAATATAGTCACAATCCCCTTCAAAGATCTCCTTCAGAAAACTTGACCAAAGTTTGGCATTTCATAGTTACCTTTAACATGTCTTTATGAAGTATGCACTCAAAATGAAGATCACTGGAATCACTGACAAGATCAAGTAAATGGCTCCTCAATGATGTTACCTTCTACATGAAGGACTTTGCGTCATTATACACAGCTAATGTTCGTTGATGTAGAAAGAACTTTGTCAAGTACATACGAGTACATCAATGAAATCTGAACAAACACAAATTGTTCCAAACAAATAATTATGCAAGATTACAATTTTAGGGAACATGAATGCACATGAATGAATCGCTGATTGTTGCCTGTATCCTTTGACATCAAGTACACTTTGCATTATTGAAATTGTATAAGCTTTGCACTTGAAAATGACATGATTTCAAACTACAAAGTCCTTCCAATGTCATTGGACCGATTGTTTCTTCCCAGTATAAATATGTATTTATTTATTGATTAGAGTACCATATAAAGGTAATATGGATTTTTCATTGTAAACATGTGCGATGTATTGCAAGATAAGAGTCACAATTATCACTGAATGAAAATTTTGAAAGCTGGATAATGTATTCTGCGAATCTCAAGGTCTGGAAGTGTACTTTTGTTCATGTCAGCAGGCTCTAATTTCCTTTACCATCTGCGATTCCAACAGGGGATGAAATAACATAATATAATAATAAACTACTTCCATTTACAAAGCGTATTTTACAAGTTGGGGAGGGAAGGTGATGATGACAGCAAGCAAACATAAGTACTCCAAACTCGATCAATAACAGCGTTAGGCAGAAAACGTTTAACGAGTGGGCAAGCAATACATCAGAGTGAAATGCAAGATTTCCTGAACGGATGTTGCATGATCACTGAAGTGCATGTTCAATGCTCTCATGGGTTCGTCGGTTGAGCTCCACTTGTCCTCAATCCATCAGAAAAATGTTGGTGTGACCAAACTTCAAGAGGTTACACATCGTGAAAAACAGATTCCTGGTTCACCAATAACTTTTCCTCTGATATTTTGTCAGTCTAACATCCACACAAACTTCTAGCCATAGCATTTCAACAGAAAGATGAATATCGACTAGTATACCGATGCTATTCTTCCAGATGAAAGCGTCCACATTTTCAACACTTCTTTATTTACACAGCAGCTTTTTCAATATCTAGGAAATAATGCTACAGCTGTTTGTTGAGGTGAACACATCAATTCAACAGAGTATCATGGATTTTAAAGGCGGCAAAAATGTCCAAAGCCTGTATCCATTTGTGAAAGAGTTTGCACATCTTGTAAATAGAGTTTGATGACCGTTTACGGTAGATTTTGCAAACAATGTCCACTTTCATCTACTTTCAGTGCGAAATTATGCAGAAATTCAAAAAGTGAGCAGATATTTCCATGTTTTGCTTGTGAAGTTTCTGAAGAGGGAGTGCCTTCTCTCACTTGAGTCAAAGCCGAATTCTAAATGGTTATCCATAGCTACACGGTGATGTGCACATGCAACTTATTTTTTGACGACAATCTGGCTCCCCCCCCCCCTCAATCTTTTATTCATGGATTGAGTTACGTGCCTCCCTCTGAATCAAATGCATTAGGGAGATGCATCTCGAAGTAATCCAAATTTAGACACGGATGGCATTCACTATTAATCGCCTTATTTCTCTTTTCTATCGAAGGCTCTTTTGATAGTAATTGAAGGTACTATTTGAGGCTCTATGTTCACTGAGCTGTGAATCTATCAGAGGTTCTGAAAGGCAGTGATGCCAGACAAAGAGATTAATCCTACCAAATCTGAAAGTGGGGGAAACTTTTATGAAAGGGATTTTAGTAAGTATTTGCAAACAGTTATGCAGAAGAACAAAGAATGAAGGAGATTTTTATTGTGATTCCTGCCTCAGTTATAGTATTATTCTGATTAAGCTAGGATAGTGGTATTTAAGGGAAACCTGAGAATGTTTTGAAGGATAAGTGTGCATTAATCCTAATAAATCTGACAGTGCGGCAAATTTTACAAAAAGGGACTTTAGTAAGTATTTGGAAACAGTTACATGTACATGCAGAATTGCAGATGAACAAAGGAATGGAGGAGATGTTTATTGTGATTCCTGCCTCAGTCAAAGAAAAATTCTGATTGAGCTAGGATATTTAAAAGAAACCAGAGAATATTTTGAAGTATAAGAGTACATGTAAATGGAGCTTGGAGTATATTTCTTTATTTCAATCATGGGGAATCATAAAGGAGGCTTGATATCAGTACAAACCATAGGCCTAATACGTGTTTGTATGTATACCTCAAAGGAAAGTGGCAACATTACAGAAATGTAGCAGATTATTCTATCATAAGAAGACCGTTAAATTGTTCTTTCTACCGGTATTTTCCTTTTTGACTAAGAATGAGCTGCATGTACATGTACATGGACATGGACATAATTTGTTTTATTTTTATAATTTGATACTCTCCTGCATTGTACAGGTGCATGTGAATGTATGATACACATCAGAGTTGCCCTCTATGAATCTCATTTCTCTCTATTTTGTCTCACTCCCTTAATTCTAACTCAGTCATTACTTGCATTCCTGTACAATCTGCAGTTCCCTTCTTGTCCCCCCCCCCTCCAAGGCTTTCTATCTGTATATCTGTCTTTGTCTATACCTACCTATCTATCTACCTATCTACATAATTGTTCATTCTTACGTTGCATTATCTCTCGTTTTTGTATCTCTCTTTTCCCTCTCACTGTTCCCACCCCTCGCATCTTCCCTCTGTTTTCTTCACTCCTCCAGTCTTAGAGTANCCCCCCCCCCCCCACCCAAACTCTGCCTTATCAATGAACCATGTCTGCTGCCCTCTTCAAACAATAACAGTTCAGGCTCCTAAGGCAGATATGAATGATGATAAGTTCATAAGATGTACTTCTAGGTAAATGGTTAGCACAGTAATGATGTGTTTAAAAAAGGGGGAAAATTACATACAAAGGAATGTTATAAAGTAAACTCCACTATTTCTGATCACCACTTATCATAATTTATATCATGCACTGTATATCTTTTAAATCCAAATCAGCTCCATATTTGACACCCTCAGAAGTTATATTACATGTAGTTCCAGACATTGCTCAAAGTTTATTCAGTTGCACAGCACCCGCTTCAGGTTCATGTCATGTTATGTTTGTTCTCATTTGCTATGTTATCTTTATATATATGTACATATGTTTTTTAATGCTCTTTATATGATTGTACATGTACATGTATGTTTGATGTAAACTTGCATGTTTAGGATTTGGACTTTTTGACAAGTCATGAATAAAACCTTATTTGAATCTTGAAAAAAAAAAAAAATGTTTTTGTCAACAAATGATGAAACAGTGATTTTAAAGTTATAGACCAGTTCTGGTCATGCGATTGCATTGTGAAAGAAATGTTGTGGAATCGATCAGAAATGGTTGATCAAGTACATATTGGTGTGTACTGCAAGGTTCTGGAATCATCAAAATGACAAGAAATTGGCCCAGTCTTGGTAAAGTTACACCTGTACACAGAAAGAGGTATATGGGACTACGCAACACGTGCACATGTGCACGATATCTATCCAGTCCAAATAGATATAATAAGTTACCAAATATATCAATTAGTAGGCAGTTTCCTGGCAAAATTTGTATCATCAAGTATTAGTCAAAACATATTCTTTCACATGATTGGCAATAAGAGCTTCCATTTCATTTTTTGAGAGGGGGCGTTTCCAAAACAGGTCTGTACCGTAAGTACACATATGCCTGCACCTGTATATAAAAAGCAGCTAAGTAATTTCAAGCTCCCAAATATTATTATTTCTACTGATATGACAATAAAAAAGATATGGGGTAAGATATTATGGATCGAGGTTGTAAACAAATGTTCTAAATGATATTGTATTTAGATTTTGGCCTTGTAAATCATAATGATAAGTATAATTGCTTTACACCAGTCTGTGTATATCTGCAGACAAATTACCCTGATGTCATTCTCAATTGTTATGTACATGTTATACAATCTTTTTACAAAGTAAACTCCACTATTTCTGATCACAACTTATCAAAGTTTATATCATGCACTGTATTTCTTTTAAATCCAAATCAGCTCCATATTTGACACCCTCAGTAGTTTTATTAGTTCCAGACATTGCTCAAAGGTTATTCAGTTGCACAGCACCTGCTTCGGGTTCATGTCATGTTATGTTTGGCTTGTGTACATGGATGTGTTCTCATCTTTTTTCTTCTTTTTTTTTCTCTTTTTTGGAGGCTTACAAATTTACATAATATTACAGTTATTGGTCTCCTTTTTAAAAAAAAATATTATACTTGCAATTAATTATTTATTGTATCTTGCAATTCTGTGCTATTTATTTATGTAAAGTTACATGGATTGGAAAAGAAGACTTTCGGGTTATACTTATTTAGTCCATCTTTTTCTTTTCTCGGCATACATGTGACTCATTTCAAACTTTACTTTTGTTTTATATTCACTGTTTCTTGATTTTGTTTTTGCTGAATTAATGATGATAATATCGTAATAGTAATTATAATACTATTAGAAGAGCAAATGTAGTGAACTCCCAAGTGTTTCTTCATAATGCGATACAATACCATGAGTGTAAATAAATCATAAGAGGTTATTTAGTACAGTTAATACAGCATCCTCTTTTGGCCTTTCAAAGTCTTTTTATCTCTAATGATAAATAATATATGTGCTTGAGACAGATACATGTAGCAAACACTCATAAAAAGAAACTTGATTAATGAAAAATAACTCTTTGATAAGAATTCAAGGCAGTGTTTCTCACAGCAGTCTGAAGTCCGAATCCACCAACATGCCCTGAAACATGTCAAATCTAACACAAATTCCAATTAGATGTTGGGATTGTCTTTGACCCTTACGCTAATGACGGTTTGGGAAACAATGTCCAGTTCTCACCTGATTGTCCTGGTGTGTGCCTTGAGAGACATGGCCTGAACGTACTCAGATTCACTCAATGTGAACACATCTGCTGCTTGGTTGGACTGCAAGTACAAAGATCAAAATTACATGAACAAAAGTACTTCATTTATGTAAACAAATCCTCAGTGAAAAACAAAAGGCTGTTCATCTGTTAACAAATCAATCTGAAGGTCCTTGAAAGAAACAAATTGCAAAGTTAAGAGGAAAATGATTAAATTGCCTACCGGTAGATGATAAAGAAACATTGTCTGATCGTACTAAGATGCAGAGTGTGAACACAGCTGCTTGGTTGGACTGCGAGTACAAAGGTCACAATAACAGGGATTAGGTACCTTTTTTTACATTTTTTAATCTGATATAAAAGTGGTTATATTGTGCATAAATCTCTCTTCAAATGCTTGAAATACATGTTAGAAAATTATGAGGATGGTGGTTATTTGTAAGTGTTGTCAAAATAGAAAAGTTTTCTCATATACATGTATTTTCTTTTTTCTCCATTGTTTGATAAACACAAGCATGATACATGTACAATATCTGGTATCAAAAAGGTTGTACTTACATACAAACTTCATGTTTTGGAGTAGCATTTCACCCAACACTTAAAATTATTGACTGATTTCAAATTGATCAGAGATTTATATCTTTTAAAATATGTACAAAAGTATCAAACATACATGCTAAAGCTTTTCATCTTGCACTCATCCATGTACATCAGAAGAATGAACAGACAAGTGCATGACGAAAAGCTTTTTTTAGTACTTCTGTTTTTGTTACTATTCTTCAACTTTGTACTAGTTTGTAGTACCGATCATCTCTTTGGATAGAAAAATATTAATGCAGAATTTGGAATAAATACATTGCAACATACAGGTGTACCCTCCTAGCGAGCATGCAAGCAATCCACAGAAAATTATAAAAAACTGCAAATCATGTGTAATGAAGGATCTTTAGTTTTTTTTTCTAATTTCAGGTCTAGGGTTGAAAGGCCATTCATCTAAATTTGTAATTTGTTATTAGGTGATAGAGCAGAAATTTGTTTGCAATTTAACATTTCTGGCTATAGCACTTTTTTGAACTGAATGTGTCTAATTTCCATTCCAAATAAAAATGCTCCTAATTAAATGTATTAACCCGTTGACTTCTGAATTCTCATATTCCCCATAGATCTAATACAAAAACCACCTGTAAGCCATGGGTTAAATGCCCCCCCCCCCCTGCAATTTTCCTGGAATAAACCTCTATCTATCGCGGTCTACGGTTGTGGCCTCAACAGGAGAGGACACTCTTCTCACTACTAGGGAAAAAATGTGCCCTGGACACTTTTGTTCAATGCGGAGCCCTACATGTATCATCCTGTGTATAGCTCTGACTTATTCTTCAACATTTTATCATTATCTGGACTAATGACAAAAAGGGTACTTTTTACATGATTGTACATCTCCCTGCTTTCTTAGCCTAAATACCAACATATTATGCATAGCAGAAGGGCATAAGCATACTGAAAGACAGATTATGTATAATTTCAACAAATACCCAACTTATCAAGTTTTAACCCGCCTGTAACCGAATCTACACAGCACGTCTCACTACTTGCTTGCTAGATCATCAACATTGTTAACAAAAATAGATTAACTTGAAAACTGCTCTACATTATTTTCTATCCTTGATTATTCAACTAGAGAAACGAAACATTTGACCGAAATTTCTGTTTGCACCATTCTGTCTGGGCCACAATGATATCTTGTTGGTAAACATGATTACTTACAGCAGTAACAAACTGATTCTTCTGTTCCGAATGAGGATTCCACTCAGCGACACTGATGTCCCATTTCATGGTCGTCTTGTGTTTTACCCTCTGTGGTTTACAATGGGGGATGTCTGATAGACACAGCACATCTATCCCCCTTCGCCTAGCAACGAAACAAGACAAATTATAGTTATGACTTCAATGGTTGCGTTTTACCGGCTGAGGTTTACATTGGGGCATGTCGGGTAGACACAGCACATCTATCCCCCTTCGCCTAGCAATGCAAATAAGACAAACTATGGTTATGACTTAAATAGATGTCTCTTACCTATTTCCCTTCCACTTTAAATTTCTTTCTGTTTTTCATCACATTATCTCCTGGGGAATGGTGATCATGACCCTGTGATCAAAATGTTCTAAAATCACTAAATACTTAATGAAATAAGCTTATTTTTAATTTTAAATAACAATGGACAAAGGGTAGATATTCGAATTATGATATTGAAGAAAATTAAGTGCAATTATATAGGCAGATTTTAATTCAACATCTAGTTTTTATGTTTTAATTAGATATTTTCAGAACTGTTTCAAAGGCTAAATTTCAGGTTGATATGTGAAATGCAATGGTACATACAGTGTAAATACCCTACAGTATACACAAATGCATGAAAGTTTAAATGTTTAGCACAAAGGTGGATCCACACCCGATCTTGGGCTAGTGCATATTACTTAGGCTTAATTGTAGCAAAAGTCCACAACTTTAATCAGATAAGTCTGATTACCATCTGAATTCAGCTGTTCCAACAATACCCCAAAACTGCCTTTTCATGTTCCAGGTGCATCTTAGCATCATCTTTACTTGTAGAGGTGTTCTTAAATCTTATTTCAAATTTTTAGAAAAGGAATACGAACCCTGCCAAGAGTACAAAATCTCCAGTAGAATCCAGTGCCATGGCAGTGGCCTGTAAATCAAAAATACAAAGACAATAGGAAACAACAAAGTTCAAACTATCAAATGTGAGTTAGCTTTCATACAACAACAGTGGTAAAAAAAATTGTAACTTTGGTCCATTATGGTTGTCAGAATTTACAAATTCGTCTACATGATGTAGCTCGAGACTAGACTATTTGACTTACAACGATGCGAACAGGAAAATATTTTTTTTTCATTTTTTCGCACTCCTTCCAATTCACTAGTGCACAAGCCTCATATCAGATTGTTCTGCACCCTTTTTAATTGTATATCAATAGCCTACACATGTCACCATCTGGTAACAGGATAAATCATGACCAAAGATAGTGTGGCCAGACTTACTGGCTTCAGATAAACAAGCAATGTGTATATTTACTAATTTAGTTTAGTAAACTATTGCTTCTATGGCACATGCACATGCATTAAAGGTAAAGACCAGTATTGGAAACGCTGTAATTTCTAAAATGAAATGGAAGCTCTCATTACCAATCATGTGAAAGAATATGTTTTGACTAATACATGATGATAAAAAATTTGCTGGGAAACCGCCAACTAATTCATATATTTGGTAAATTTGTTTCTCTCATGGTCTGTGAGAGATACAGGGTAGTCCCATATACATCTTTCTGTGTATAGTGCTTGTAACTTTACAAAGAATGGGCCTAATTTCTTATCATTTTGATGATTCCAGAACCTTGTAGATGCTAGATGCTAGATGATTAACCTTTTCTGATCTATTCCACAACGTTTCTTTCACAATGCAATCTCATGACCATAACTGGTCTTTACCTTTAAGAAAAATCATTTGGTCAAATAGAACATGTTTAAGATTTAGAACATAGTTAGTGTTTGAAACTCTATTTTCTTCTTTTGGAACTTTAAAAGAAAGGAAAACAATTTGAGATCTTGAGTGTAGACAAATTCTTTTGAAATTTCTTGCACAAGTTCATAAATTTAGTGCAAATAAGAATGGCATTATGATCATCGTGTGATAGGAAACCCCCATTTGCACCACACAGTACAACAGAAGAGCTTAGTTCGTCTAAATACACATATCCATCGTAGATCTACAATAGACAAAACACTATGTTGAACACATAAATTCATAATGTTTTTGTCATTGAAATTGTGATATCATCAAATTTGTCTTTTGATAAGTGATTTTTCATGCAAAGCAGTCCAAAGAAACAAGTGGCAAGTGCCATGATGTTTAGGCCTACGATATAATTTGCGATTGTCCTTGTGCTGTGTCATTTTGTTTACATTCTGACGAAATTTTTAGAATATAATGAGAGTGACAGTCAAGGTGAGCTGTTTACCCGTATTCTGCAGCATACTCCTAAACTAAGCTGGCACTAGTGTACTTTTGTATCCATTGGTTACAACACAATTGCATCTTGACAAAGAGGTGCGGGCTGGCAGGCCTGCGTGCGTGAAGTAAGTGACCGTAAACTTCACGCACACTCGGGGGCTGCACCCCTTCGCCGTATACGGTATGCAATTGTATTGTAACTATGCAGCGGTTTGCCGTGAAACCTGTGACTGAGAAAAATGTATAGACTATTATAAAGTCTTTGTTTTTAGGAAAAATACTCCAAAAAAGATAAGCAATCCAATTGACACAAAAAGGGCTAAGAAATTTAACAACTTTATATCATGACCATTAATTGAACAATTGATGAAGACTAAGTTGATTTTGGTGTAGACTATGTCTTAGTAGGGTATCTCCACCCCGAAATGGATAAGAAAGTTCACTAGATCTAGCGCTAGCTAGCGCCACTAAACTTGTTTAGACACAAGCGGAATACATGTATGTTTACTAACATAAATGGGTATACGTGGGGCACTACACAAAATACTTGGGTAAATTCTGAGCTTTATATATCTACTTGTCATGGTATTAATGAAAATTGTGTGTTCATTCTTTCGTCTCGTACACCTCCCATCATTTGTAATTACCTGAGATTCTGAGCAGTTTTGTATAGAAACATTTTCAGCCGTCCAAGTCCAGCGAGCTGACATTTTTCCAGCAATTATCGATTCGATGTGACCTAGATATCGATATTCACCCCGTTTCGACAATCTGCCGCACCCCCCCCCC
>BEXV01000473.1:41851-52863 GCA_003118195.1 Hemicentrotus pulcherrimus | reverse complement strand
CCCCCCCCCCCCCCCCCCTTAAAAAATCCTGCGTACGCCGCTGCCTCCATCTCAATACGACCAATACGCATTACCAGCAAGTGAAAAAATAAACCGGCGCCATGTACATTGCCCGGCAAGATTGTGACCATAATCGAAATTGAACGAGTAATTTGGGGAAGCTATAATATTGTCGAAATGAAATATTAGTTATGTATTTAGGATCTTTTAACTAATTAGTTTTGCCCCACAGAAAATAAGAAAATATGATTCTGTTTAATCCTAACCTTTCCATAATTATCCTCATGATCTATTCTTATCCTGTTTCGAAATGCAAAATAAAACAATTAAAGAAGTAAATCATATTATAGAAGTAAACAAATCATGTCGCTTCTCTAATCCCTCAAAATCATTACATCATATCATAAGCTTCAATGTCTAATATTTTAGAACATGAATACTTTGTTGAACATAAGCCAAGTTTAATGTAAAGCATTTGTGACAGAGTCACTTCTCGTTACCCCTCCTAATTGACGTCTTTACGACTGTAACATTTACGAAGTATTGTATTCTAATGTGTATACCGTATCATAATGGCTACGGCGAAGCAAACTGTGGGCAGGTAAAATCACCGTGTCTCCCCCTTATAAACGCCCTCTGGCTATCCGCGTTTCATTGTATATCTGTGTTTAGGAACACAACAGAGCACCCGGAGCAGAAAATCATATTGTTCTAATTACCCTCCAAATGCTATATTGCGGTCAACACAAAGTGAACGCTGTGAATAAAACTAATATCGGTAAATTAACGTGAATATGGGCAAAGATTGAAAGGCAAATGAAACACGGATGAGCGAAAATTGTAGTTTTTAAAATTTGATTCGGTGAATGACGCATAGTTTAGGGGTGGAAATTGAATTGATGACTGGGGAAAATGGGTTGCGATGGATGATGGTTAGACCTCAAATTTATTCCAAGCTAGTTGAGCTAACTGGAGACAAAAATGCACGCTCATGCTGCAGAAATATTAGGGTCACCTCGAGGCCATGTGATTATTATGTAAATTCGATGTGGTGTGGTCTACAGTGAGGTAGAGTCCGTCTTCTCTCATAACAGAATGAAACTACTCGGCTTATACTAAAAAGTTGCCCGCTACAAAATTGTTCAGTTCTCAACCCCAAGAATGATGGATGATTTGGAGACGAATTTCAAATAGCAATACATTGTTGGCTGCCCGCAAGAAAGCCGTTACCCCCATGGACATTCATAGTCTCATGGCCTTCTGGCGGTCAGTCGACCATAATTCTTAAAATGCGATAAATTACAGAGAACGTGTGAATGTTCTCGTGAATAATAACTAAAATACATACATATCCACAAGCATAATAACGGCGCCAACATTACTTACACCCACGCGGTCAATGCATAATTGTATATAAAAATCATATTTCATAATTCGTAGTTCACGAACTAGCCTTACACATTGCACTGTCGCCTTTTGCAAAACGCTGCATTCATCAATCATGAATACCTACACTACAGAGTTGTGGCCATTGCATTCTTAGTGCACGTTCAAAGCTATGTATTTTCTCAGTAAGAAATAATGCATCTTGCAGGAATTGAAGCTATTAACAAAATAGCATGGCTATCTTTTAAACGACCAATCCACACGAGTAATTACTCGTAAAGGAGATAATCTTTAGTCTCGTTTATTTACGTTTATTATTATCTGCCTTTCAAAAATCCTGAACTTATGAAATCATATTTTCTCCAAATCATATTCTCTCTCCCCGTTTTCCATCGTTTGTTTGACGTATTATCCCTTTCGATATCTCTCCAATCTTCTGTTTTCTCTCCCTCTCACGTTCTATCTGTACCCGCCCCTTTATCTCTTTCTCCCTCTCTCACATTTACTTTGTCGCTCTCTCGTCTATGTTTTACACTGGCGCGGCGGTCGTAGAGAAACGGGACCTGTAAGCTTTACGTTTATCCTCGTCGGTCGGATAATGAGATATGAGTCACAGGGAACATTATTAAAAATATGAAAAGAACAATCTTTCAGGAATGATTTTTCGTGAACTTCGAGATTGCAGTCACCAATCGGGTTAAAATATTTACGATCATATCTTCCAATATTCGTGGACAGCTCAAAGTTCATCCATATGGGATAAAACCTTCCCGCTTTATGAGGGGCCCCAATTTTCCCTCCTGATTTACGAGGGTATCTATTTCGCCCATGTCTCAAGTCTGTAAATCTATCACTCTTGCAGACATTGGATATGGTCTTCGCAAATTAATATGCCTATTTTTGTTCTTCTGTACTTCTTTTCCTTTGCTGCCACGTATAAAGAGAAGACGGGTGTTTGTATATGGAAAATATGTTTCGTTGATTCATCGAGAATGAATAGAAGCTTAGAAAGCGACAGGGACAGGACATAAAGAGGGAGTGAAAGAGAGAAGAGAGAAACGATGCATAGAGGGGGTGGGGGAGGTAAGGATTAATGTTTAATGTCTCGAGACACGCTGAATTAGGAAATGCATCACATCACGTTTAGAATGGGCGACACTTTATATGCTCAGGTTCAGAGTAAGATGTCAACATTCACGACAGCCTTCGCATTATTAGTTCCTTCATAAAAACAAAGATGACTACAGAAAATTGTCGTATGCGTAGATCTGTATGGAGTAAAACACTTCCCGAGTGAATATCAGCTCACCCTACAGACTGAAAATTACTTCATTCATAGAAAATCCTCCTTTGTCCCAATGCGACACAACGATAAAAACATGGAATCTACTATGGTAAAGGCATCGTTGAAGCAGAGACATACTCCCTGGTTGAAGGGAAAAGATTTACCCTTAGAGCCACTCCCTGGCACGATTGACCAAACTTTCATTGAATACCCCAATGACTGCCTGAGCCGTCCTTTTAAATGGTTCCGACTACTTAATATAAGACGCGCAGATTGCACACAGTGAAGGACTGTGACTATCTCAACTCATTAGACGAGACATAATTAGGTAAACCGATGAGGACATTCAATTTATTAAGCGTAGACACGCAAAGCCTAAGGACAGTCTCGCGATCCATTGCCTTCATCAAAACTCGGACGCCGGACATTCGCCTGTGATGAAGTAGTGTATCCATAAACGTCTTAATTCAATTGGCTGTGAGGAGTATCATGAGTACACTGGGGAAATCTTGGTTTCCTATTCTCAAGTCTCTTCGTGATTAATAAATCAGTGTGTGAGTGTGTCTCTGAAGGATCAACTTCGGCATAGGCAGTTGATACAACAACATGATAGTCTTCTGTCTTTCTCCACGATTGACCATTGTAAGGCGACCCTTAATAGATGCACGGGTGTTGTGAGATGTGATTAATGTGCTCTTTCTAGGAGAAGGATGAACGGTGAACCAGGGAATTGTAAGAGAAGAGAGAGAGAGAGAGATAGAGTATAGAGTGAATGAAGAAGAAAAAACGTGCTCCATGGCGATATTTCCGACTCTGTGTTGTCTTGAGAGTCAAGTTTCATTTTGTTTCATCGATGACCAGAATACACAAGATAGAATGGTTCTTGTTGGTAGAGTACCGAACTGATAAACTAGATAAATTTTAAGTAAAAATAGGCAAATACATAATTACGAGATAGCTTGTCTTGGGTTGTATTTCCATTTTCCAATTATTGCTCGAAAAAGTCGAAATATTGCTTCGGGTGAGGCAAATTAAACGGATAATGAAACCCAATCAATTCGCCAGTTTATAAGAATAACATCCAGTTTTGATGATGGCAATGTCCAGCCGCAGGCGACCGTACCCATGTGTACTTTCTTAGCCCAGTTCACTACACTCGAGACATGGAAAGCCAAAATTGGCACTTGACTTCGATACTACGACATGAAATAATTTAGCGTCAGAAGGCATAGTGAAATTGAAGTGACTCACGTGTTTTCTCAACACCCAATACCTGTCCATAACACAACAAAGGCCTCTGAGTTTCGCTTGTGATGACAGTTTACTTGCCCCGAGTCGGTTGCGTGTGTCGAGAGAACCCCCGTTTCATTCCCAGTACGCCACAAGAATCTACCATGCTTCATTTCTTACGCGCCCACCCATTAAAATCCGTGTTGGTAGAGATGATGGTTGATCAGTCCCTCATAACGCCCATTTCCCTACGGGTATCTCTCAGGTTAGTTAAAATAATCTGGCTTATTGTAGGCGATACGCAAGCAAAGTTCTGGAGCTTTCTTTTTTGCTTCGTTTACGAGGGGGAAAAAGCATGGAGGAACATCAAAGTTATTAGCATACACGTTGTGTTGGCCTAATTCAATCTATCCGAACTGGGTCAATCCCTGCTAGGACTTTCTCCACCTGCGTCCTCTGCACATGAAATGGATGAATGTACACTGCATGCTATCACATAACCTGGAAACGTTAACACCACCCATCACAGCTCATTTCGCCATCATTGCTAAGTCTCGCCTATACGAACGACGATAATTCTGATTTTAAACCGGTTTGATAGAATTTAGAAAACGAGTCGCCCGACGACTCCGCATGTCAAAAAAATGACATGAAGTGAATGATGTGTTGATACAGCAGCTTTCTATCTCCACCCAGGTTGGCATCCACTTCATCGTGCCACGAAAGAATAAAATAGAGAGGGTGAGAAAGAGAGAGAGAGAAAACAAAAACAAAATCGCAGCAAGTACGGTTGTTCAATGGGGCTTTCACGTCCACAATACATTGCCGTATGTTTGTATAGTGAAGCGAAAATATGGGCATCTGTCACTTTAATTCGGCATTATGGATATTTTAGCAATATGAAAACAGACTTTGCTTAATGGTAAGTTAACGAGAGAGCTGTGTGCGAGTGGGAGGGGTCAATGCTCCTGGCTCGGAAGTTGCGGCATTGTCTGGCCCAGGGGTTCGTTCCTCTTTAGAGGTACACGTCGTCGCCTGTACTTCTGAGGTAGAGGCATAATCAACACACCTCCTGCTACTGACCGCAACTTTAAAGATTTTCTTCGGTCAGCAGCATAACAGACTTTCGATTGTTCGATTAAAAGCACTTTCTTTAAGAACATTTAATTTCATTCATTGAAAAGTGTTCCTTCAAAGCAACACAATATTATACAAGTCGGGAATAGAGTCACAGGAACCCATCAGCAAGACGGGAAGGTGTTTAGCTTCATGCAAGTTTGCACCGATGTCGATAAAATAAACATGCATGAAAACTCAAGTAGGAAACGACGCGTGCAGAGACCGACTGAGAATGGGTGAATGTCTTGAACCTCGGTCTGGTATCTTGGAAATGGTTTAAAAGTACGAGAGCCAGAACCATCGGACTATAGTTTGAGACCAATAGATACTCCTCCAAGAATGTAAGTTTGAAAACCCAGTGTAATGCATTGTGCCTCGGAACAGCCAAATCATTAATTTGTACCTTGTGGCATATTTATAAGTTCAAGCATTATAGCTAAACAAGACTATTCCATCACATTATGAAGTCGACGATTTGATCAAACACGAACACACTAACGTCCATGAACAGAGCTGACTGTAAATACTGAGCATACAACACTCGGCAGTAAATGTGTCAGAAGTTTGACATTCATTGGTGGGATGCCAGTCCAGATTAACTGCAGTCAGCTGTCAATACAATATTTCTGCAGATGTCGACTAATTATAGCTGTCACAAGCCTCGAGTGCCATCACATAACGTCGAAATAATCAACGGTATGTACGTGTATATCACCAAAGAGATACTCCAACCAGTCATGCCAGAGAATATGCTGCGTCGTTGGTACAGTCAGTATAGCGTACAGTCAGGATAGCAGTCGAAGAGTTAATGTCTGTTTATTTAATTTGCAGAATGCCGTGATGTGACCTGCAGGGACTTGACAGTTCCACGGCTTCTGTCCAACAGTAGGATTACTGCATGTGCTCGCTTTTCTTCACTGGTTTTCCTAGACTTGATCCTCTGTCATTCATCTTATTCGTGATTTTAAAAAATAAGAATCGTTATTATCTCGTGATATTCGTAATATCCGTGATTCTCAATCAGAAACTTCATGAATTGGTACATGAAAAGTGGAATGGTCAAGCCAATAAAAGTAGGAAAATGCAGGAAAATCAGATTATTTGTTTTGTATGTAAGCGTAGCTATGCTTTTCAATCCGATACTCTATGACTTTGTTAATGGGAGGGGGGGGGGGGGGAGGTCCTGATATTGCATGTAAGAGAGCACGAGACAGTAAGAACTGAAAGACCACATACAGTTCCACGCAATATGTATGCATGTACGTCAGATTCTCTTATTTGGACAGTGGTAATGAACTAAATTTATGACATATAATTATGTACTTCCAAAGAAAGATTAAAACATTCGAAATAAACCACGAAAAGGGGAGCCTTTAGACAGGGCATACCAAAGTCCTCCCCCCCCCAGACGACTAGCATGTCTTAAAAAGTATGTTTTGCATTACGTGTATCTGATGCATGCCTCTATTCATCACTGAATGATACTGAATTAACATGAAACGTTGTCGTTTTTTGCTCTTCCAACGCAGGTACCTCGAGGTATAAATCCACTCCATGCCTTGTTCAATGATAATATCGGAAGCGACGTACATAGTTTGGGGGCCCCTCATTCTCAATTCAATATATGCTACAATCCAGCCACCGTAACTATATCGATCACCCTTCCTGCCAAGCTTTAGATCCTTCATGGCAACGTAACGACAACATGCGGACAAAATATCCTTAATGCAACGCTGATGCGTGTATGTACGACGGAAACACGCATCGAAACAGTTGTTGGCGGTTGACTTCGTGTCCGTTATGGGTTTGGAGTGAATGTGACTTGTGGCTCTTTTCATTCAAGTCAATAGTAATGAACTGTCTTCATGTCGACTGAGGTAGAGCAATGCAAGAGTCACTCAATGTACAAACTTGGTTTGTTAAACAGGAAACGACTGACAGGTCACAGCGCCATTTCTCTCTCAGGCACCATTTTTTCCAATGCAGTCGGAGGAAAAAAGAGAGTTGGAAAGTGAGAAATGGAATGTCCTGGTGAGACACATTCTGTCCCCTCCCCAAGAAAAAAAAAAGATCTTTTGATTAATTGGGGTCAGAAAATATTGGTTTTCAAATCAAAATGTCCAATATGCTATCTACAGAAGATGTAAACTTAGTGGTTTACTTAAATTTTCGCTCTGTGAAAATGTATTCATTTATTTCGGTAATGCTAATCTCTTCTGTTTCAGTAGCGACTTCAGAATTATACTGATTCGAGAAAACTGACAGAGGGCACTTAAAATATATCCCTATATGCCGTAGTATAGTGCTTATTACACACCAAATCAAGGGTAGAGAGTCGCCAAGTAATGTGGTTTCGGTATAATGGATGATGACAGAAAGCCTAGGTATATATTGAAACATTATTTTTCATTTCATTTCGAGAAAGTTACTTCAATAATTGATATACCATTTAATATATGTATCATCTGTGCAGCTTTTAAACGGAGAACAAAGATAATAACATTGACAGGCATAAACGGTATGCGAATTCAAATAAGCCAATATCATCACCTATCACCCTTCACTAAGAAGGGGGGGGGGGGTTGAAGCAGCACTTCGCACCCGCTTAATACATCGCACTGCCATATTTCCAATCTCTCACATTATAAATTCCTCACACCATCCGCCGCGGTGCTGAAGGCACAGAATGAGCTATATTTGTCACTCAGCGGGCTTACCCATTTTGATCTCTACCCTCGAGCGGCCGGTAGCGAATAAACAGCACGGCAGCATGAAGGTGAAACTCCCATCGTCAGGGGGTAAAGGGAGAGGATCGGTAATGACCATCAGGATGGGGTCAAGGGGGTTAACTGGTGTCAGCCCCCATTGAACTTGGAATTTGGAAAGAGCAGTTTCTGAGCCCCATTGTGAGAACTTCTCAATTCCGAAATCCCTTTTTTCCACTGATATCGTAATTGTCAACAATCTTTTCAGTACATAATGCACAAGTCACTTTCTTCAATTCATTGCGAGATTCAGAAAATCCCTTCAAATAAAAAATAGCTATATAATAACGATCCACAAGCTGTCCCTGCCCCTGACATTTTTACACAGTTTATACAAGGTTATTTTCCATTAAAATGAACCGGGTCACATATTGGCCTGGGTTTTTCCCTCTGAAAAAAATGTTCTTCGTCCTTATTTGCCGATATGCCAAGCTCGAACTCTTTCTTTCATCTTTTCTGTTCCCTAAAACATCACCTCCCTCCTTACGCACACCTTCCTCAGGTGAAGCCCTAGATAATATACCTTAAAGGAAGACATGGGGTGTCGAAGGGGTGTAGGCTTCCCGTACGTAATGAAGAAAGGGGGCCAGGGAAAATTGGGCGAGTATCGTTTCCACAGCTGCGAAAGCAAGTCGGAATTTCGGTGCTAAAATGAAACCCGGACGCAGCGCCATCTTCAAATTGGTAAGGCGATCTGTCTTCGCAACTTCGATTTTATTGGAAAGTGGAATTGCGTTTCGGAACAACTATCATATCTGACCGTATTTTTTTCTCGACGACATTTTCAAAAGGATAGAAATGAAAACTCTTCAGAGAGATAATATTTTTATTAGACTTTGCATACATGTGCGTCAGTTTGAAATGTTGACGGAAACCCCAATTCGCTTCAGAATAAACAGGGACATTAATTCCGATGTGAATGATTAGATCTATCTCATGGAGTGCACGTATAGATCCGTTGTCTGCAGGGACAATTTCCCGTTTGCCAGCCTTCAAAGAAAAATGAAATCCTATTATTTCGGTTAGCAGAGAGGACTCATTATTTTCGTATGACCAACACTTATGTCAACCGTATAGATTCATATCTGTACAGTTACATTTTTTTCGGAACCGAATATCATTATATTCTTGTTAAATCAGCAGTCCAATGTTCCAAGACTTATATCTTTCAATTTTGAGAGAAAAAGGTTCAACTGATATTGTACTTTGTTTTGTTTTCACGATGACCTTATCGGCACTTTTCAAGCGCGATCGACTGCGAGATAGAATCCGTTTGATAGAATTACAGGCATCGATTTGACCTCTCACTTCATCCTCCGTCGAGGGATCAATCCGGCCTAAAAAAAGCTGACGAGATTTTCAGATGAGGTGTAGGTCTCCGCCTTCTGATGTGCTTGCAAGTGTGCAACACACAAACTAACGAGGACTTTTGTCGGTAACTACCATACCTATGACATGAAACTGTCTTTAAGGCGTTGATAGTTATTTAATGAACATGATGAGGGGATATGGAGAGGACAACGTAATCGTTGCCGAGTGTCGTGAATCTTAAGTCGATCCGAGCCGATCGGGTCTCGGGATAGATGGCACGGTTGATGAGATGACATGGGGAGACGAGATGGAAACCTGTCAATGGAATTACTTCCATGATTTGACCTCTCACTCATCCTTCCCGTTTTCAATCTCCTTGACAATCTCCTCATCACCACCCTGACGAGGTCCCAAATGGGCAATGATTTCCCGCCTTCCGTCCCCCTTACCTTTCCCTTTTGCAGGTGCGAAATTGAGAGATAATGAGCGGAACCCGGGTGCCAACAGGTTCATCACTTCCTTTCAACACGAGTGTGCTCTCGATACTGACTTTCAATTTAAAGTCGAGGATCTTGAAGAAAAGAAGAAAGTTTACTTCTACAGTGGTATATATCCATCTCACTTTTATTTCAATAACATACCAAAGAGCAAAAGCTACGCTGATATATTTGTTCCCAGAAAGAATAAAAAGGGCATTTAATTATTTGTCCACGGACAACTTGAACACTATTGACAACGATGTCTATGCAAAGCCATAGGGCTGCTTAATAAAATAAAACCACACACACAAAGCACTAGATTTGACGAGGGGGGGGGGGATATTTGTAAAACAAATAATTAAAGAGTCAATTAAATAAACCGCTTCCCTGTCCTGTCTGCGTCCCTGGAGATGTATTATTGTAATATCTACAATTCAGCTTTAACAAAAAACTATAACTTTCCGAATCAATAAAAACATAGAATATTTGTATCTCGGTATTTAGTAAGTAATTACACAAAATGCTGTAAAGAACTCTAGAATCATTACGATGCCGTTCATATCTAAACTATAAGACGCCCCCATAAATCCTCAAAATAGACCTTTGAGACATGAACATGAAATATGTCCCTCAAAATAACATCCAAAGGTAGATAATGTCAAACATTCATTACATCTGTTGTATCTGGCTGATCTTAAATGCGCATGAAGATGGATTTGTCCTCATTTATTTGGTGCATGATTTACGACAGGGGCTTACATTTATCTCAACCAAAACATTTTTTGTTTAAAAACGAGCCCAGATATCGACCTTGAAGTTGAACAGCTTTAACATGAACATGGCCTGATTTTCAGAAATCCTTCCTGATGGTTGGAGTTTACAATTTGCTTTCTTTCTTTTTTGAAATCTTTAAGAAGTATATAGAATTGGCTCTGGACAAGAAATTACTACATGAGATAACATCCCCTATGATGCCGATATGCAGTGACTTGTATGTGTTCTGGTCTATTACCACCACCCCCACCCCCCCCCATCTTTCTCTCTCTCTCTCTCTCTCTCACTCTCTTCTCTGGCTGGCTGAACATAATTCCAAGCACTATGAGAGTGATAAACTGCTTTTCTCTCTCCCTCCTGGATTGATTCACATTCGTCAGTATGTTGACAACGGGTTTCCATATTTTCTTCCCGACATGAAAATAAATATGTGGTAACGTGATAGTGTGACAACGTCGGAGAAGTGTGTATGCATACAGAATGAAGCAAAGTACTGGGGTTGTTACCAAAAGACAGATGGATAGATGGAGACTTGAAAAGTGGCACAGTACTGCATTTTCTTCCAATGCATATAAATGTAGTTTAGTGTTAAGCTGCTGTGAATGTGGAACATAATTATTCAAAAAGCTAATTTACCCCCATGTCCAGCGCAGTCGTTTCGGG
>BEXV01000473.1:23861-41807 GCA_003118195.1 Hemicentrotus pulcherrimus | reverse complement strand
GGGGGGGGGGGGGGGGGTCGGCAATCACCGCAAAAATAAATAGTGGGAGCTTATCCTACTGATTAATGCGTTTGCCACCCTCCCTCACACACAAACACATCCCACATTCCGCAGACGACCAAACACACACGCCCACGCCCCTCCCCTACCGCCCGCCACCTTTCACTTTTACAAAAAGTTACAAGGTATCTTTGCTGTATTGTATAATTCGTAGCACAAACACCTAGTGTTACTTATTTCTTATATATTAATATAGATAAAGCCAACTAAAATACATTAGCAGAGCTTCATTCCTTATACCCAGTACGATAATTCCATTTATATCGGAAAGAATTCTAGTTTTAACCTATATAACTTCCCCCGTAGTCCCCGCACCCTTTGATTTGACTTCTATCTCGTTAGTTGTAACCACTTGTCGAAACAAAATGAATTATCTCGGTTTCGTAAATGGGTATACTTGACCGAAGTTCGTTGGTCCGGCGGACGCCTGAAGACGAATGACCACTTTACCCTGAACAGATACGATTTGTTTCACTCTGTCACCAATTTGACTAAATTTAGACCTGTTGTTGTCGTCTCCGGGACGGTGAACATCACCAGGAGGAATATGGAGGAGTATGTCAGTGGGACAATCTGTCTTCGTTTGGGGATTAATCATATCTGCAATTCTGCATGCTTGGGAGTTGGGATATCAAATATGTTATAAATAAATTGAATCAAGATTTCATTGGCGATTCGAAGCATGTTAAAAACAAAATAAATATTTCATTTTGATGTCGAATCCGTCTGTTTTCATGAAGAGTGTGCAACTGCTAAAAAAACTTTGGGCCAGGTTGATAACCAAGTTTGTACATTCAAAACCTGGACAAATTTTGATCAAGTATACATGATGGTCATGTTGAAAATATAAACAAATCAAACAAGCTACTTTAGGGTGGATTCAAGTCCATTAAAGTGTCTCCCTTTGCAGGAACGTCCTCCGGCAGATTCACGCATTAACGTACTGCATTAACCATAATTCCATTAATATCCCGTATCACTTCCAAATGCTTTTAGATAAGGTAACATCAATGACATTGTTGTTAGTTCATGTTTAGCTGTGAGCTATTACCAATCCTCCATCCTTCAATGTTACTGTACACCCAAGCATGACCACCACGGAGTCTGAACGCGAAAATGGCTAATTGCCACACGCATTTACGACTCAATGTTAATTAAGCAATTATTTTAATTCGTCCATTCATTTATTACGTGACTCATGGCTGATAAAATGTACGTTATGTCTAGTTGATTTTATCTGATGGAAATACCATCTAGAAATGTGATGACTGATGTCTCAAGTATTCGATAGACGATTCCGCATCACTACTGGTTTTATAGTGTGGCGTGGTTCATGGGGAAAGGAAAAAAGAACATTCCAGAAATGTTGTATTAAAATAAGAACCTAGTCCTTAAGAACAAAATTAATGAAAGAAGAGATGCATCATCGGAGAAGACAGTGACTGGCCTTTCTCTTCTTAATCGATCCCTAGGTCCTTCCTCGTTTCTTCCCCATCTCTTCCCCTCTTTCTTAATGTTCTTTTTATCAGAAAGCAGTCGTAGTGATTTTTCTAGAGTGACTTAATCTTAATCTGGTAACATCTACGAAAAGTCTCCTCGTGGAGAAAAATCAAAATCAAAGATAAAACAAAAATGAGACCAAAGTAAGAGAAAGTCATCCTGACATGACTCATACTTCGCTCGTATCCTAACACAATGTTTGAGACGATCGCAAGGAGATTTAAACAAGAACAAAATATCATAATCCGCGTATTACTGCTCTGGTAATTAATCCGTTACACCGCTGTACGAAAATCTCGTTTGAGGTATTCCCAGTCACATCGGATATTGTCGACAAGGCACAACCGATGTCCATAACAGAGAAATTATTGGATCAATAACCTTGGTCCACAAGCTGCTCCGGTCTCCACTTGACACCAGCTAATGTGCTCCCAGAAAAAATAAGAAAAAAGTTGTGGTTTCTTCAACTAAAAGCCTAGACGGAAACCACGATCGCACCTGCACACCCTCGGCTTTCATCTGTTGGCCGGTCTTAGTTTTTTTCTTCTACTTCTTTCATCTTTGGCGGACAGGATGAAAAATGAGAAGCTTATGGTGAGGATTAAAAACCATCTTGTGAAATGGATTTCTGATCAGTAAAATTCGGCGTGGGACAGGGAAAGGCCCATGCGACTCAAACCGAGTGCCTGAAGGGCCGCAAGATACAGTAGCACGAATTACATATTTTGGCGTGTTGGCGGGGATCAAGTTACCAAAGCTCATGTCCAACAAAAGACTTTAAAAATCGTTAGCGAGCTGTAAGCCTACCAAAATTTTCACACAGACGGGGCTATCAGGTAGCAGAGAGTGAATCGACCAAGACGGGTGACTCAAGAAATATTCCTAAGTAAGTCAATAAAACATTGGGAGATTCCTTTCAAAGGGAAATCCATTCCTTGTTCTTCAACGTCATGTTTCAAGATTTTCGAGGGTCATAAACAATACAGGGATTTGGACGCGCAGGGCTGTAGTGCATAAATTGAGGCAGGCGATACTGTACGTTCGGTGTCGTCCCTACGCGACCTTGGCGCTCACCTTTCACTTAAAAAAAAAACAGGTGAGAGAAATCAATTCTCCATGACTAATGTCGCCGGAGTAAATCTTCATGAAGCATTAAATCGTCCAATAATTTCCGATTGATCGCTCGTCGAGATTTCTCATTAGCATTTTATCTTCGCTTTGCATGACCGGATCGAGTGTGCGACGGCGAATTCTGGAAAGCTCGATGTCGGTATCGTCGACTATCAAGCTCGGATGTGCATGACTTGTAAATCAATGCACCAAAAGAGGACATCCACCACACCAACCCTCTGTATGCATATCACTTTCCGTGAATTATCATTTCTAAAAGACACCAATATGGTTTCCAAGCTCTTCTATTTCGCGTCAGAGGCATTTTCCTAATCCATGCAAAGTCAAAGTGACTTCCCTTTTTTGGTGTCTTAAACATTGCACCACCTCGTTCATTGCCCTTAATACGAGATCACACGAAACCATGTATCTCGACGGACGTTTTCCCCTCGCTTGCGATAATCGGTGTTGATTGCTTGCTATACATCTCTGACTGAAATCAAAGTATCTATACAGGGTGACAGATTATCATCCAGCCAAGAAATTAATTCAACAATGAACTCTTGGGTCCACTGCTCATTTCGATGGTATACCTGACCACTGGCCCATCAGTCAATTCCATGTGGTAACTCACACCGCATCATGATTATTCATAGAAATGCTACACAATCCTTGCTCCATTGTACAGGACTTCCCTAAAATTGAAAAGTGGTGCCAAGTTAAGAGTGGAAGAGGCAGACAAGTCGCTCCTTGACATATTTAAGTCGATTTCTTTCAATGGTTTTCAGCAATGGAACCAAAATGCGAAACTGATTTTATTCCGACATTATACGATTTACAAATGTAATACAATTTCCAAATATGACATGAACGCATGAGTAATTAGATTTCAATTTCAAGGACAGGTTTTACACCACTTCGACCCCGTTCTGCCTCATCCGACACCTAATTTCTGGACGCAGTTATCTCATATTACTGCAATGTAACACTTCATGATAGTACAAAGTTTAAATCGCCATCTTTCTCCTATGCGGAGACCTTGTAGTTGAGATATTGATCTTTAATTACAGAGCGAAAAATCGGTTAAATAGACGTAATCCTGGGGTAATTGGACATAAATTGCGATCGAACGCGATTGGGTTGACATTAATGCGGTAGATACAAATCAGTTTGACAGTTTTGCAAAACGAAGACATTTTACAGTGCGTACCAACGGCTTCTGCATACGGGGAAAATGACAGCATACTCTTTCTTTGGCTTACTTCAGTTTAAATCGAAATAATCGCAAAATACGAATGAGGTTTGACCTGTACTATATGCAACAAAGGGCCAGGTACAAACAAGGTTAAATCAAAAGACAACGATTCCCTTTGTATTTAGAAACAAATCGATCGTTATCTAAAGTGTGCAGCGTAATGCTGTCTTTTTGCCCTATTCACAATTGTCATTTTTTTTCAATGATGAGATCAATGCTTTTTTGAATGTATTGAAGAAAATAAAAAGATGATAAAGAAAGAACCACGGTAATGTGCTTTTTCACTCCTTTCACGTCTTCATGAAATGTTCTCCAACAGCTATGACAAAAGCGATGTTCGGCTCGGCCAAGATGTTTAGACCATGGACCTACAACAGTTAGACACCTCAAGTTCAAAGACAAGATATTCATTGACCCCCCCCCCCCCCTTCGAGCCAACGGAAACGAAGATGTCCTTCGGATTGATTTTAATGTTAACAATTAATGGAGTTCTTTTTCGCACGGAAGACGATGCCGAAAGCGCAGTAAAACCGTTTAAAGAACACGAAAGCGGAATGCATCTTCGTCGTCACCCGGGTGTTTCCACACTGTGCAATTGTCTTTTTAAAGATTTCGTTTCAGGATGTCCGAGCAGTCGTGCAACAACTTGAGTATCTTGCAGGATCACTTCAAAGATGCTCGGTTCCTTGCCAAAATAGATTGTAATTGAGTGATTACCTGAAGTCTTCACTGGCCTTCCTGAAGTCTTCACTGGCCACATCGATGATGCTTGATTGAATAGTTGCGAAGAGAGAGAACTACAACAACCTAACATCTTTGAAACGACCAAACCCCTACAAGACAAATGAGAATCATGAAGGCGGATGTTTTCAAGAAACATAATGCAATAAGTTCAGTTAATGGGAACGGGCCTTGTAACGCATTAGCGTGAATTTTGATGCATGACAGGCGAAATAAAAAACTGAAATACCCGGCTTCTTATTCGATCGACAGATGTTAAAACCGTGTCTTTAACGACAAATTCCTACCTGATAGAATTCTACCTCCTGATCGTGACATTTTCATAATAAAAGCGAGAAGTTCCTCACTCGGTTTGCTCAAAGAGAGGAAGCAATTTTCTGCCGTCTTTCCATTGAAAGCACGACCATCTCGACTAGACAGAAAAGAGATGAGTTGTCATAAGCGCCATTATTATCAACGCCTCTCGCTCGTTGAGAGATTCCCAGGACCTGTGATTTGGTTTAGGCCTGGTAAAACGGAAAGACATCCTTCAAAGAGTTTGGAACAAAGAATTGCAACACATGACGAAGACTGGCAAAACATCATTCGTATAATCCGAACATAATTTTATCCCATATACATTATAGGGTAATGAAATTGATGAATTATCGAAAGTCTTTGCCATCGTTTTCTACATACTTTCAAGCAGCGACGAAATATGTATAAAGTAACGTAACTTTATAGAGATACCCTCGCCAGATGCCACGCTTGGTACACCAGCCATGTGCGAAGGGAAGAACGCAAGAACAAGTGGCTACGTCCTAAATCAATGCCCATCTACATCTCGAATTAGATCGATAAACGCTACATACATTCCACCACTCAAAAAGTCTCTTATCATCCTCTTTGGTAAAAAGGAATAAATAGGACGAGGGTTTCCGGAAAAACAGAGAGGACAGTCATAAAGAACATAGCGGTAGTGCTTGGACAAGGAATCGCGAGTTCTAGTAGTGTATTTTATGGCGATGGAAAATGTCATCTAAATTAGTTACTTGCGCAAAATACTATACTGATACATGCCATACAATGTAGGGTTGCTGGAATCAGCAAAATCAAAATAAATTTTCGAACATTGGCTAATTACTGCACACGTTGAAAAACACAAGTAATATTCGTTGAATTAGAAAATGGTGGAATGTACAGAGATGTCGGTCCCCATTCCTCCATCCGTCTTTACTTATTATCTATCATTATCCCAGCCTAAAATAATTGATATCACGTTCGTTCGACGAATGTCATTAGAAATGTTAAAATTTCTGTGAAACTATTTGATTATACTTCTGTAGACAACGCTCGACTCAAGACTACCAAGTACCAATAACCGACAGACTCTTCCTGAATAGGTGGATGGCAAAGGAACGGGATTAAGATAAACGACGTGAGATGAAAATAAAGACGGTGAATGGGAGGGATGACGAGGACAAAATGCACAGGCATCCATCCTCCTACCTCCTCATTACAATCATTAGCCGCCTTAGAACACAAGAAGCAATCAAACGCCCCTCGCACCCGCGAAGCCACGGGGATGCGGGCAGGTGGTGGAAACCTGAACTGGACATTAGATCGAAGTGACCCCGCGAGGACTTGACCTTCGTCACCCCTTCTCGGAGCGGAGCCACTGATGTGAATAGATTGTTCAGCGTGTATTACCACATGATCATTTGCTCCATGAGAAATCATAGACCTGCTTTGGAGAAACTGAGCCTTTTAACCACTTTTAATAAACATTACCAAGCGGAAACACACCGTATAAGAATCATCATGACAAAACAGTAAAGAGCAATAGAAACCCTTCAACATTTCAAAATACATGGGAGAGGATATTTTAGAGAATTGGTATGTCTTACTTCAGACTAGGTGTGACATAATGCTTTGAGATGGATGACATATAATTGTGGGTTTTAGACAAAAATAAATAGCGTACAAGAGAAATATATCAAAATGTTATCTTGCTATTAAACAAACCTTTTTTTTCCTTCCCCGTGTCTGCCTTTTTCATACCTCCGTTTCTCTTTCTCACGAGAAAGCTGTCTCGCTTGGTGTCCGTACCTTGTAAATAAATGACCTTTTAACTCGAATGCACTTATCGAAGACATATTCAAGAACATCATTCACATAGTTGGTTTCCCATTAAATATTCGGGTTTACAAATTAGAAGCCAATAAGGAAGAGACAAGATACTCCTTCGCTCTACTTGTGGATTTCAGATTGTGAGTTGAAATCGAGATGGGGAGGCAGATTTCACCTATCCGATTGTCAATGTAATTCAGGTTAGGGATAATTTGGCCGGGTATTCAGGTCCTTCTACCTGTCAAAACAAAATTGCAGGGGCTGGGCGGATACCCAACAACCAACAAGATGCTAACATAAACAAGGATATTGTCTTGATTGGAATGCGAAATTCGTGTAATTTGGGATGAATGAAGCAAGGTTTGTGGGAATTGATACGCAAGTGACGCTCTATCGTGCTTCTTAGAATAAAAGTAAAAGATTCCAGATAAGAACGAATGTTCGGCGACGAAAACAGTCGGGAAACCGTAAGGCAGGGAAGGTTTGCCATTCTTTTGAAGCAATGAACAAACAAAACGATGTGAACAACGTTCACTATGTTAATCCTAGCCGTTCTATTTCGATTCTGATAAGTGTCTCTTTCAAGTTCCAACCTAACAAAAATGTGAATGTTCACAGTATGTTCTTAAATAGCCTGCAATGTTTCTTAACTATTTAGATAGAACAGATGCAGTATACATAATGATATAAACAAGAACAGTCGAAAATGGTAGAAACACATGTGACATGTATATAAAGGCAAATCTCCGCGTCGTCCACAATGTCTGTGATTAGTGGGGATAAACTTCAACGCGCGTTATCACTCGGCAAAATCGCGCACTTCAAAGCATATTTAGTTGAAAATAGCAACAATGTAATCTCTGTAGTGTGTTCAAGCACTGCAGAGGGAATTTATTAGAAATATGATACAACCCTCACAGCCATTAACTGATTAGGTTCTTGTATCGCACATTTGGGTCAAGTATTCACAAACTCAATTCCGTTCTCGCATTAACCCCCATGCTTCTGCCCTGCCTGCACATTGGGTCCGACTACATACATCTACAACACGAAGAGAGTTCAGAATCGAACTTCATGCATTCACACCCGTACAGTTGCATTGGCATGGTAAAAACAAGCTCAATGGCTTGAACGAGGAGGAAACATTGTTTTTCATCACTTTGTCGACTTCGGAGATTTCGCATTGTAAATTTAGCCAGCGACGCCAAATGTTAGATTTTGTGTCTCTTTTCAGTGTCTGCAAGTATACGCCCTTCTGGCCTCCAACCCTGCAGAACGCTTTAATGTCGCTTCATCAAACATTCATGAGATACATGGAGCGGTTTAAGGTCAAGAGTCATATCACACCACCCTTGTCCTTATCTGTCCCCTCGAAGTAACTATGATTTCACGACTGACGAGATTGTCATAAAGCCCGCCGACTTCTGTCTCACCAGAAAGAAAAGATTTAGGTCGAAAGCTTCTCCCATATCTCTTAGAAGGCATATGCATGAGGGGGGGGGGGGTACCCAGAAAAGAAAAGAGTCCCCAAGTTTAGTAACTTCTCATTTATTTCTGCATTAATTAACATCATTAACTAGCACTTTTGGTGTGGACATAAATACATGTTGCATTTGAATATGCACAGGCGCTGTTTTCTCCAATTTTGCTGTGTGGTACTGTTTTTCTTCCCTGTCAGACTTTATGTTAATGATCTCTATTGATCAAGGATGGCACGCAGGTAATTAATTAAAAGGTTAACCACTATGTCATTCTTTGATCAACATATAATTAACAATCTTTGATCGTGAAGGTAAGGTTCTCTCTGTTGCTATGTTCTATGCATCTCATTAAGGTACTAAGTAAGAATACACTCTGCCTCAGCTTCAAGTATGACTTGGCGTGTAGTAATTTACGGACATGAACCGCTAAAGCAAAGATGTCGAAACTCCCGGACGTCAACCACTGAGTCATCCTCATGTTGATCTCCATCCGACACTGATCTCCACGATGCCGACTTCCCTTCCCCATTAACCTCATCACATCGACAATCAATGACTAAGGGATTATCGGAACAGGGAGATTCATTCACGAAGCCACCCTTCAACAGACAAGAGAAAAAAGGCCACCTTCTGATTGACGACGTCGTATTTGACATTGCATTCACCTTTCATGGTGTTACCAGGCAGTAGGGATTTTCGCCATCACGTTTTATTACCTGTTGTGCAAAGGTACTGGAACGTAGGTTAGTCCTACATGTATATCCATGTTTGATTAAACATTGCCGATTATAAAAAGGGAGACGGACCTTTAACTACGGTTTCCTGTAAACATGCCATTAACTGTACTCATGCGGCTTTCTTGCGGGTAGCCGACGAAATGTGAAATTGAGAAATTATAAAATACACTCACTCCTCATATGTTAGCGGTCGTCGTTATGTCCAACCAACGAGAAAATGTGAGATTGGGTTCTGAACTCATCAAACCACGCCTATTTTCTTCAAAGCTTATGTATGTTAAAGGATTAGGCAAAACAGTGTGATTTTCATTGTATATTTTTCCATATTTTAGATGTGCCTTTTAATGACGAATAAAGCAGAAATTCATGTAAATGATTTTAAATGTTTTCTAGAATAATGCTGTCAATGCGTTATTGCGTTTAACACACCCGGCTTAATTGAAATTCTGGAAAACAGTCTTATATTTATCATTGGTCGAAATTGAAGCTTACAGTAGATTTCAAACATTACACAAAGTTTTATAAAGGTCTTTTTCTCCTAAGACCAGCAGAAAAGCTAAAAATATTCTCTCTCCAAAACCAGAACGCCAGACGTCTAATGACACATTATTATCATACAAAGCTTCGTGATACCTTGCGGGAAACCCTCGAGCTCACTTATATTTTCCTGATTTACATTTTCTCTTCAAATCCTTCCCTCTCCTCCCTCCTTCACGCAACTCTTCATCACTGTCACTCGAAGTTCCGGTACTTTCTGCTCTCTTGTCTTCTCCTCATCCCATGTACACCCTCTTTTACCATGTATACCCTCAGGTGTCCTAGGTATTCCGATCATTTGCCGATGTTCTCGACACCCAAAGCGCAAAAAGGGGTCATTCTCCTACAAGCCCTTGAATAGTTTTCTTCCTCCTGTAAAAGCATCTCCCTCATCGTCCGTGCTGAAGTAAATAGTGCGTATAACAATAAAGGAGAGTGGGACTTGGAGAGGGGGCTCTGGGAGGGGGCTCTGGGAGGGGGCTCTGTGAGGAGGCTCTGGTAGGGGGCCCTTGGACGCCAGGAGGATCGCCTTTAAAACAAATGAAGTTAACGTCACCTTCTTATTACATCTTCATTGGAAATATACTATTTCCTTTATAATTAAAGGGCGAAAACATACATTTAATCTCAGTCATATCTAGACGACCATAACTACTTTGGAGTTACATACAAAATTCATCTACATAGAATTCTAATCGTTTGTGCTAGTAACCTCTTGGTTAGATAATTTAAGGTGTCCATGGTTTCACCATCCGACGTTCGGTCTCACCCTAGGGCTGTATTCAGAGCTAGAAGTAAATCAAAACATAGATGAGTATCAATCTAGTTTCCATGAAGACCGCAAGTCCACCATCCAAGAGACCGAAAACCAAAATGACCTTCTATAACGAGGTATAACTGTGAGGAGGTCCGCAAGACCGAAATACTTGTATTCGGCCTCTATCTCTATATTGTGTACGAGAATGAGAAATGTTTCAAAGCATGACTTCACAACGTCATATAATTCTCAGAAATGAATCCCGAAATGGTAATTTTGCTGAGCTGTAAGAGGACATTTTCGTATTAATGAAATCTTGTTTCATTCACCTGTTACGAAAAAATGTATTTCAATATTCAAAATGCGAATTGCCTACATTATTAATTGTTGCTAGGTAGGACGAACATAATGCGTCACGAGGCATTTTACAAAGATGTGTGCATCAAGGTTGCTTACAACATCACTAAAATTCAGTTTAGAATTTATTTCTGTGTCCCGTTTGGCAGGGATTTTATAGCCCAAGTACCCAGATCCATTCCAACTCGTTTCATCTTCCTCTTCACATCTTCCTCTTCACATCTTCCTCTTCTGTACATCTACATAGATTGTTCTATCTCATCCCCTTTTCCTCCTATACTGACCCCATCTCCAATCTTCACTCCCTCTCCTTCTTCAGTAACTTCACTATTGCTCTCATGTTGTTAACAAGCCCCTCTGGGCCCAGAACACTTAACAAAATGTCCCCCTTGGCTGGTGGTTCCACCGCAGAAATGATCGCCCATGGATTTGGCGTTTAAGAACCAACCCTTCGTGTCCTCCAGAAGAAAGAAAAAAAGTCTCAGATGCATTAACATACGTGAAAGGGAAGATTTACGAAAACTTTCCTTCCAGCAAGTGGTTTTTAGGTCGAGACATTGACGGGAAAATAACAGAATTGCTGGTGGCAGGTTTGACGTTAAAAATATTTCATACCAAGAGAGATGTGAGCGAGAAAATTTCCACTTCCGTCCTAAAAAAAAGGCATACTATCTAAGAACTCGGCGAGCTTGAGAGAAAACGGGAGAACTGACCAATGTATTATTGTATTTCAAGAAGTGCTTTGTAAGTTTGTATGGAAGAAGTACTTTGTACACACATACAGTTTGTAAATGCGTGTTGATTCCTTCCTTCAACTTCCAATCAGACAAAATATTGATCATTTTCATATTTACGGTTTTACCCAGTATATGTATTTTCCAAGAGCGCACATATTACTATCTCGCCAATGAAATGTTTCCTGTCGAATAATCAATGTTCATCTACCGTGATTTTAGATTTTTTTCCTTCTTCAATGCTAGTCATCGTACATTTCTCAAGTGACCAACGTGGAATGTAGTTATTCAGATTGTATTTTCGATTGGATATTTTCATTGGGGATTGTGTCATAATGTATAATTGTAATTAAGTTATTTAACATTCTTCCCGCACCATTCTCCTCTCCCATCTTTCGTTTCGGCTCTTACGTCAAACACTTTTAAACGAGACTTTCCATGATTGCAAAATGCCTTCTCATCTCTTTCCAAGCTAAGAAATAGCAAAATTAAAAATGTTTTCCGATTCTTATCTTTATTTCATAATTACCACAAAAACCACAAAAACCACAAAAGAGACCAATAAGGACGTACATTTCTCGGAGTAGAGGGCTAAGCTACGTATCACGTTAAGGCGCTATTAATACTCGAGCATTGGTTGGTTTGTTAGAGAGAAGAAAAGGAGTTGTAGTTGTACTTGATAATGAATCATCTGTCAAGAAAACCAGACTGGTGCTAGACGGAAGAGGCTAATGAACTTGAAGGAACTTAAATCTCACTGATTGGGTCTCGAATGATAAGTAGAAATGAAACAGAAGCCCGAAGTGGTAAGAAAAAACGAAAAGGAATAATATTGATGCAAAAAGGAAGATTGGGAAAGGAAACAAGATGCCACTTTTCAGAACATGGCAGGTAATAATCTGAATGTTAGTATTATTTTTGTTCAATTAATTGCGTGCGATGTAAGAAGATTCCTAGTTTCACAATCTGTTGGTAACCTTACTGTTCTACAGACACTTGACACACTGAGGACGGATGTTTTTTTGTTTATTGGGGTTCACGTAACATTTCTCACGACTGACCAAGCTGACTTTTGATTTCCCTCAAGGATTGTCTCCAAGCCTGCGTGTGCTCCCTGAAATCATGGATCACTGACATGACTGAACTCACGAATGAATGTTACCCGTTTTTTGAAGAAAAAAGTAGAAAGCACCACTGAAGAATGACTGAAAACACTCCGGTTTCCTGTTCTGGTTGCTGCCACTTTTTGTAAAAGAATCCAAGTAGAGATTTTGTAGACATTGCTTTAACAATGTGCAGTTACATTTCACACTGCTAATAAACAGAACCGATATGCATACACATCTACCATCAGTTCCTATCAATGATGCGTGACCTCATTTGACCCATGTGACCTCATACGACCCTAAGACAGCATTCCCTTATTGGGGATCCCACCAGGTTGCCCGCGATGCCTTGCTGGGAGCCCAGCTTCCAATTCATAATGAACTACTGTGCATGCCATCGAGATGAGTTGCATCAACGGAAATCTCTCATCGTAGTTTCTCTTTTCATTACTTCCCATTTTCCAATACCTCCAAAGCAAACAATGCAAAATGCAAAAGTCCAACATTCAACTACAAAGAGTAGGTCATTTACCTTAATTTCGTTTACAAAAAAAGCTCTCATTTCGAATTTCGAGGAAAATCCGTTAGAAATTAATCACTATCATTTCGTATCAATTGAGTCCATTTAATATTGTTATTCACTATTTCTAATTGTCATTTATCTCTTTGATTTCAGACATGTACGGTGGGTTAAGTCCGATTGCTTTGGAGCTTATACGGTTTCACAGGTGGAGACAGCTATCCTGTCCAGATTCTCTTAAGAACAAAAAGACACAGATTCTGTAACGGTCGTCCACTGGTTATACTTCACGCACTCCCCGACACTCCTGACAGCCTCCTCTAACCAATATGTGACAACGCAAGACCGAGCTTCAAAGATGCCGGTTCTAATTGGCATTGAGGAGGAACCGCTCGAAACACTATACAGTTTCCTTCTTCTCAATGATTATACAGTGTTATAATTTCCAAACTCAATTAACTGAATGGTATTGGGTGGAGTAAACTATAGATTCGTAACGTAACAGATCAAAACCAAAGAAACCTCGAAAATATTTAACATTCAAAACGGTCGAAAAAATGAGGAGTTGCGCACACTCGGTTGTGGTATCATTTGCATCTATTTTCCAGGACAAACGGTCGTTAGCTGAAGGTTTCTTTGCATCGCTCAACCGAAAATATAAACATGATAAACCGAAAGTATAGAGCTTGTCTTCCGGTTGATGTTTCTGTATTTCAATATTCCAGGATCACCCACGGAAACATTAGGACAAACGGGAATGGATATCTCGAAGGTATACTACCTCAGCCAGACAGTAGTCTCCACCGTTACATCCACCTGCCACAACCTCGGCTAATCGTTTCATGTATTAATTCTCATCAAGTCGATACTTATACGTACACAAACAGATTAGATAACCAAGCTGATCCTGATTCCATGAGATTGAGAAGGATTCTTAAAACGCTGTTAGAGAGGCGTGGAGAGGTATGCGCGGCTCTTTTATCTGCAGCCGTTGGAAAAGACATTAGGGGAGCCGAAATTTCATTAGCTGATGCCGAGGCGGCCTTCTTGTCAAGCCTGCTCAGGGTGTTCCTACAGATAACCATATATCTTGCCTGATATTTACTAAATCATCGTGTAAATCATTGGGAGATAATATAAGAGGGTCGAAGCGCTCGCCTTAAATGGAGTTTAAATTGAATTCAGAGTAACATGTTAAACGCTATCCCTCCGGAAAGACTATTCCCAACACGAACTCATCACTTACAATCTATTACATAGAATGCTACCTGCGCAACATTTAAGCAGCCGCTCTCATTCCAGCTTGATTGTTTAATCTCAAACACGAAAGGGTCCCCTCATAACACGAGTCCCCTGTCTCCACATCTTACCCTGATCGCTTTAAGGGATGCCTTTCCCCCTCTCTCATTGTCGACTTTCATCAGTCGGTGCCTTTTCTTACGCCATTTTTCTAATAGCTTCGTCGGCGCATTTGATTCATTTCCCCTCCGAACAAATATCCAATAAATCTTCTCCCAAACAATTCTACATCACAATAATGTCTGTTCTTTCTACTCGCTCTCACCTTCATCAACATCTATACCAATATACTGCTCCAAAGTGACTGTCCTCTTCAATCGCGCCTAGCCTTGCCAAAAGGCGTGCGTATTGATTTCTTTCGACGGTGCGCATGAGCCAGATACCGCAAAATTAGAAAACATGCCCCCTTGGCCCCAAGTCCAAATGGACTGTGTGGGCACTGTGATATATATCATTACTTTTTACAATTGGCGGTTTGAAGTTCATGATTGGTTTTCGTTATTTATTGGTTGCAATTCAGATGACAACAAAGCCTCCTAAAGATATATGTCAAACGACCTGCAAAGCATGATTTTTGTTCCATCACAAGGGTATGAAGCGATGTATGCTTCTATAAAATTTACATCAACACTATCATTACTATCATCAACACTAGGAGAACATTACGAATTACAAATTACAAAGGCCCTGCCATTATTACCCCCAGCAACTGCCAGGTATCTTCCAAATACACCTTGATGGAGAGTGGCAAATGTGGACTGATGTCTTGCCGAAGGACATTGGCGCAGGGCTGGGAGTGTGTTTCGAACCAAGGGTTGAAAGTCTCGTGAATTAACTACTATACCGCGACACCTTCACTATTGAATACCCTTACAAACTGTCTTGAAAAAGAACACAATAATAGATTGACGTATTAAAAATAAATATATAAAAAAGATAATGTTGGATGCTCATGACTACATCTGAACTGTGCAGAACAAGTTCGATCAAACATACTGCATGTTAATCAAAACACAGACTACAGAGTCACTGCCAAGAGTCTTTAAGGTAATCATGTTCAGTCTCGAAAATATATTGTACGACATAATACTGTAAGAGGCCTTATTTGCACTCATGCATAGACATGTTTGGTGCTTTTCAGTGTGTTTGCTTTTTATCAGGTTTTCATTAAGTATGTATGTAATCACCAATACTATGTAATGAGTACAAGGATATAGAGAACCTGATCTAGAGAACCAAATATGAACAATACGACTGCATTTGCCGATGACAAGCATAGTTGCCAACTTCACCAGCAGACGACCCATCTTTACCTTGGTCCCCACTCAAGATGTTTGTGGGTGTTTACTTCGTGTATACTGCACTGGGTATTTTTAAGTTAATCAGCACAATGTGAAGAGCTGCTGAGTTGACGGAACAGCGTTTGTTTAGTAGTGAATGCTCATGAGGCATGTACCCAACACTCGACTCGAAACTACTGCTGAACATACACTCCTGCCACTGTTTATCGACCAGGTCCATGCACTGATCATCTCACCCTTCCTTCTTCTAAATATCATCAACTAATTCTCCATAATTTTTTATATTATAATCAATAAAGTTACCATGACTGTTTATGAATACACAATGTTCGACAATATAGGTAACTAATAGGAAATACGTCGTCTTGATTGACCAGAGGGTTTCGAATTTTATTTTGGTCATGACCATGAACCTCTCATATAATTATGGAGATGGTCAGCAGGACAGCCCTGACAATGTCCAGTAACCCTCATCAGTAGAGTGGCTGAGAAGGCTTGAATGACGAGTCGATGAAAGGATATTGGACACTTCTGTCCAAACCCGTTTGACAGGTAGTAAGAGTTTGGATACTACAACATGTACAACGTAAGAGGCTTAGATCATTAGTAAGCTATCACCTGGTCATTAGAACATCATTACCCTGAGGTTCTTTCTTGGCGGGAAGCATACCCTGAGGGCTCTTTCGTGCGCTAATCGGTAAACCCGGGTGCGCGCCGCTCAACGGGAATCGCACAGAGTGCGCGTAAGCTTATACACCTACCCATGCAGGTGAACTGTGTATGAAGGTTCTCTGCACTCGAGGAATACAGAGTGCCCTGCTTCCTGCTCGAGATTCACGTAAGACATCCAATCGCTGTGTTTGCTCTGATCTCTATGCTTGGAGAGTGTTGCGCGTCAAGCAAAGATTTGAACAGAGCTCTGATCGCCCTGTTATTCATTCAGCACTCCACGAATTATGGGAACGTGAAACGTGAACCCGAAATTCGAACCAGTCAACTGGATTCTCGAAGAAGATTTGAGCGAAGGAACTTTTTAAGGGAAATGGTCGTCAGTTTCCATGTGCAGCAGGTCATAAATCGCTGATAACAAACTTGGTGGAAGCTGTGGAACCGCATGAAAAAGGCACATGTACTAAATAAATAGAAGGCTTCATATTTGCTCCCATGACATGGTCCTAACATTTTCATTAAAGGTATGCCCAGAAGAAGGATATTATATGAAATAAATCCCCAGAACCCACACCTTGTCAGCCACCACAGGTAAGAGATATTTGTGAGTAAACACTGATATCACATCCTGCAAAGAAATGGATAGGGAGAAGAACGACGAAACCGGAAAGTTACTTTGTAGCACATTTTCTGGAGGAGCCACTTCGCTGGCCTCGGAAAGCCCACCACCCCCTCTCCGGCACATGGGAAAACTTGAAACTGACACCATTTTATTTATTGACAATCTCTCATCAAATATTGAACAATATATTGCGCCACCGGGGAAGTGCAAAACTTGCCCGAGGAGTGCATCTTAATGCTCTTATCCGCTCTTGAAAAGTGATGAAGGGAGGGACAGAAGGGATGGGGAGCGAGACAGGCAGATGATTGGGCAGAAGAAAAGAAATTAGAAAGAATGGATATGTGCTTGGCGATAAAAAGAAGTGATGAGGAGGGTACAGAAAGGAGAGGAGGTAAGAAGGAAAGAAACAAGTAAAAGGAACGCCAAAAGAATAGAGATAAAAACGGGGAGGGGGAGGTGGAGGGGGAGGGGGCACAGGAAGGATAGGATCCCTGCCAGGTGTTTCATTCACCTAGTGGTTCCAATAATCCAGAAAAACCTGATCCGAATGACATGACTATAAAAATTGAGACGTACATGTAGGCCTATGCATTTGGAAAAACCACATTAGAAAGTAAAGGAAAACATTTTATAATACATTAAACGGATATACTTAAACTAAGATACATTCTCGAGGTGTAAATACATTAGGGTCTGGAAGGTCAATAATCACAAATCTGAGGATTTATTCTGACTGTGGTCATCGAAGTGGGATATCGCTTTTGACGAGGTAAAAGACAGGATTAGGGATTCACAATCTCAAAGGCATAACAGAAGAGTGATATTTAAGCCCCAAGGAAGTTCGCAGGGTCCTTACCATCAAAGGAATAATAACAATGGTGGCAATAATTATGTCTCTTGGCTACTTTAATTATGGTGCACTTGCTACGGTTAATTTAGTCTAAATGAAATGAAGTAGATGATGCATATATGAACCATCTAGAAATATACCAAAAAAATGGATAAGTAGTAGAGGGCTTGTTCAATTTGATCCCTCCAACCCCCCCCCCCC
>BEXV01000473.1:6253-16336 GCA_003118195.1 Hemicentrotus pulcherrimus | reverse complement strand
CCCCCCCCCCCCCTTACTCCGCCACGCCGTTTGTTTTACGACGTAGGTAAACCTTTCCGGTACAGCGGAAATATTGTGTGGTACACCTTTCTCAAATATCAGCAATAATCGTGAATGTCCATAATATAAGCAGTCAATGTCACTACCAGTGACAACGACCAATAACCATTGAGCAGGTACTTAACCCGAAATCTGAAGATGAAGTTTGTCAGTATCTCCCAAGCCCCCCATTTTACCCTCCCTAATTATCACGTGATTCAGCGTCAATTGGTTCTTTGTTCCACTTTTGATAGTTTAACATAATAGCTTTGATAAAGTTCTTTTAAAAACTATTTATTTTTTATCAGGACTCGACATTTACTGGAACTTGATGGAATGACAAAAGAGCTACGTAATATTTTAGGCCTGAACATCAGGTATAACATATACTGTTATACAGAAAAATGTGTGAGTGACGTTTAATAAAGTTCATAAAAGCAGGAATACCTAAAATGAACGACAGATGCCATTATACACGTGTACTCGTAAGAAGACGAGAGATTAGTTTAGCCGTTTCTACCATGTCATGGACAAGCCTTTGTGCCATAGGATAAAGTAATCGTGAGCTTTATCTTACTCTTGAAGTGTCAAAACTGAATCGCGCTTGCGAACTCGCGAGTACCTGTAGTTTTTAATTAGCATGTGCCTAACATCTGAGCAGTTCCCGCCAGTCGCACAGCCCTAAATTTGCATATTAATTCAACCTCAGTGATATAAGGTTTTGTGATGCTTTTCACGGACAATACCAAGAAAAGATCGGATAGGTAAACATGCCGTTACCACGCGTATTGTGTACCGGTACACACCCCACGGTTGCAGCTTGTTCCACAAACAGTCGAATTATTTACATGAAGTTTATTGTCCTGCACAACATTTAATTCACACATCCCTTATAGGCAAACTCGGCATATTGTGGACTAAATGTGTCGGTAAATTTGAACCTGATCAAAGGCTGTTGATAAAGGACCAGAAAGAACAGAATGCAAGCGGTGTGAACGGGCATGTTTTGGACGGAGGCCTTTCACCGGGGTAATAATCATTACCCACCATTTATTGACCCCTCTTTTGTGCACCTGAGCTCAGGAGGGTGTCGGGTTATTGTTCCGGGAAGAAAGGTTGGCAAATAGAGGGCCATTGATCTTCAGTGAGCTACTTATTAGGGCAAGCACCCCTTTAAGACCCCACCTGTTTTAAAAGATGCTTCATCTATAATAACTAGAAGGAATCAAAAGGACATTGCCCCTCCTTAGAGTCCATACATCTTACTTGCAAACCGATTATTTTCATAAAGGTAAGAATAGCCGGCTTCCAGCAGAGAAAATGAATTGCTCGTTATATTTGGCATACTACAATGTATTTAAGCCTACTACTATTATTGAATTTTAACCCAGAGCACTACGTACATGTACGGAGGTAAGACAAATATTGTCTCACCTCCTTGATCTGACACGTTATTTTGTATACTCCAGGCCATTCTACGGCGGAATACGAAATACCGCTTATAAACAAGGCGGATGAGGGGTTGCTCCTACACCTCTAAACGAAGTAACAAGTTTGTAGAACATCAATCAACTAACACAGAAATTAACCAAGTCAACTTTTTACACCTCTTAAATATATTTTTTTTAAATAAGAAAAAATCTTATCTGGTATCGCGGTAAACGAGGTGCAGTGAGAAACTTGATAAAAATGTGATTCCAGAAATACAATAAATACAATCACAGATTAAATTGCATTTAACCCTCTGTCGGCAGATGGAAAATGATCACATCAAACTTCAAAATTAACCTCAATAGAAATTTGGCCATTAAAAGATAATCGCAGAAAACTTTCAATAGCTACAACAGAGTGTGCATTTTTTTTATTCGATAGGATTTCATCTACAACTTGTTATGAAGGTTCGGATATTCGGACATATACGAGGAAATCAGTAGGCGTGCTTGCATCCCCATGAACAGCGGCCCATTGCATTAATTGGAACAACATTGATTGAGTTTACGGTCAGTTCCCATTCCAAACATATGAATGGACCAAGTTCGAATCTGCTTACATGATCAATGGCCTTCTCCACAGAATCCCAATGCCTAATGAAATAGGTACAATGCACGGTCACGATACTGAACAACAATGTTGCCATAGCAATGTGGTCAACAACGCATGTTTTGCTGAAAAAATATAAGTATGACAAAATTAAACAGAAGAGTGTATCCTGATCATGGATAAAATAACGTGTCATATTTTCGTCGTGAATCGTGCAATAAATGATGATGATGATAGTATCAAAAGCAACAGATATCTCAATTTGTGATGATTACTTTCATGAAAATGTACAACAATCAAAATACAGATAAAACCCTGAGGCTATCACATATCACACTACCCGTCAGTAAGTGAGAAGTCAACCTAACCAATATCCCCATTCCTCCATTTTGTCAACCTGGACAGTCGATAAGGCGCTCTTGACCTCCACAAGCATCCCCGGGTCAGGTGAACCCCATTAGTCGAGGTCAATGACACCGGTGTGTCATCACCTGTCGAGAGTTAGATAAATCACACACGTCTTGACTGTTTTGCGACAACTTCTGCGATACGTCATACTAGGTGAAAAATGGACTTGTGAGAATCATCACTAGAAATTCTCAAATTATTGAAAATTGTTGGGCATAATCTATTAAAACGTCTTCGGCAAAAACCGCTACATGCAAATTGCAAATGTCAAGGGACAGACAATTCAACTATGCTAATCAGGTTGCCTCAACTCGCTAGAACCCAAGGAAAGGAGATTGAATTGTGTAATAAGCTTTGGGTGGCTTATCCCTTCAGTGTCCCCAACGTAAGATCCAGTCGTCTGTCAGATTAAGGCGTCCGGGTTTATCAGGATTTTACTTCGCTGTCCAAATCGATCACAGCCCTCCTCTCCAATTTTGCTAGAAAAATAGTTCCACCGAGCACATCGGCTACATCAAGAGCAATAACACATGTAGTCTACGTTCCACTCCTTGCCGTGATTTTTCTTACATTGTACACATTGGAAAAAAGAAAACTATTAGAAACAACACCTTTATACTATGTACTAACTTGAATATCATTAAATTTGAACGTTAACTATTCTGGTCTCACTATACTCTGTACAATGTGGTTCTTTCTTGATAAATTCTCTGAATCAGTCAACTATAACAAGAAATTTAGCGTAAGGCTAAGGTCTTTCACGGGAAAGATAAACTGATGAAAAGAGGCTAGAAACGATGAGAAACAACCACTCTATAGACTACAGATTTCATTTCATCTTCGCCAGGCTCCAGAGCCACACTAAATCGATCCTACTATTGGAAGGTTTAAGATTCTGAGAGGAAAGAATTTAAGAAACTGGACACTCGAAATGCTTTGGATTCGGCACATGTAGATGCACCACCAAAATTTCTGGAAAATACCTGATATACACCATCTTATTTCTTACGTGAATCAAATTTAGTTTGCCATGTTTGGATGGTTCTAATCTTCATAATAGACCTAAAACAATTATTGAACATCAACTTGACACTATAGCGTTTAAAAAAAGGACTTTCGTCAACTGAAGTAACGTTACCAGTGTCTCTAACCAGTGTCAGTATTGCACATCCATTCTGATCTCAAATCATAACGTACTTCCGGTCTTGACCTTGCCGAAATAATGCCACGACCCTTTGTCCAGAGGATAGGACGCAACAGTTTCAGGTTCAAATTGATGATCGTGGTCACTTTGACGCCACCCTCCCATTTTTCCTCGAATTAAACTGCATTGGATCTACACGATGTCGAAATGGCGACGCATTCGGTCTAATAATAAAGCGTCCATGAACTGTCCATGGAATGAGACCAACAAGACGGTAACCCTATCGTCCATCAAATCACGACAATCTTCACATTGATTAGCCATCCATAAAGATGTGAAATATAGTCTAAGTGCTAAAAGAGTAAAAACTGAAATGGTTACAACATAAGAATGATTGACATTATTGATGATAAATTCAAAATGCTTTTGCCCTCTAGCGCCACTCAAAAAGGGGCGTCGTGATGAATGGGACACTCGCTTAAAACGCAGGCTAGTACGGGGAAAATGAACGACCAGTGCATCGAATACAATGATATCGCTATCAGAAATCTGCAGAATTTCAACACATGCCCTAAAAAGGACTCTTATAGCCAGTCACGCCGACAAGGCCGACATTAGACTCAACAAAAAATACATTATCCCGGAAAGTACAGGATCGTTCAGTTTGGAGTATACCTGTAGGTGCGGAGTCGGTTTAGTGGTGTGGCTAATACCAATACGTAGAGAAAATATGGTACAAAGACATCTTCTTTTCGGATCTCATTAGAACTACTCGGGACCAAGACATATCTCAACCCACAGCAAATGAATGACGAAAGAAGTATCATGTATTCTAGAGGGCTTGGAAAGCACCAATTGTGGTTAGTTTACCTGACCTCTAAGAAAGCATAAATGCTTGTAAGTATGCAACCAGACGGCCGACGGCTTCAGGTCCTCTCCGAGGGACCTGGTAATGAGGATTAATGCCTTACCAAAGGGCACTAGCGCATCGCCTTGGTTTCGAACCCGGGTCACCGGATTACAAGACCACTGTTCTACCGACTGAGCTATCGCGCCTCCTCTAATTCCAAAATTCAAACTATAAAATGAAATGCAGATAATAAATGCTGAATATCCTGGAAAATAATTAAAGGATGGTGTTATAGGATATAATTATATTTAGGGGGTGTTTCCCTCTTTCTTTCTTTTTCCCCTTTTTTGCATCTTCCAACTTGTGTGACTTTCGAAAGCATGAACTCCTATGTCTAACCATGGCATGGACCTACATGTACTTAACCCGCATAATTATTTGGCATCACTTGTAACTAACGAAATCTGTAGCCGAAAGCACTGCATGGGGCTAAACCATCCCAGTACGATGCACACGGAGACAAAACGGCAGATCAAAAGGATCCCTTTGGCTTCGCGTGAGAAGAGACACTGCTTTAAGCCGACATTGTTACCAGCGAGTTTATGAATTGGAAACTCGTTTGCCACATGACTGAATCATAATTATTGGCGGTTTACGGTCACAGAACGGCTGATCGAACCAGAAAGAAATCAGGGAATTACTGAAAGAAGAATCACGGGCATACCGAATTTTCCACATGCTCACATCTGTCAATGTATGGATTGTGGCCATTGATTACACGACCGGTAGTGCATCACGTATATCGATAGACACTGTGTCATGAGTGTAGCCAGGTCGAGTCAGACCAAGAAGTTACCAGCAACTTCTTGGTCAGACTGTTCCCAGCAGAGAAACTGAGGAAGTCGGTGTAAACGATTATAATAGTTCACTGTTGAAAACTATACAAACATTAAATATTGTAATGATTCTTATATTCCAACTTTGGTAAAGGCAGTAACTATGATTCATATGGAATTTCTGATTTAGAAATACAGGGCAAATGAACTTCAACGAAATATTAAAGGCCCACTGCACTACTTGTAGCTACTTGCGCCCTCTATATAACAAACAATGCCTAATCGGTGACCATTTGTCCCCCATGATCCTCTTTTTCTTATGTTATGTGAGAGCTGAGTTGATGAGATAACCACCTGTCTAGTGACCTTGCAGGGCGGTCTAATCCCTCCTTTACACTAGTACTGATAAGCTTTAAGTCTGTGAGGGGCCAACTTTACTAACAAGTTTCAGACATGGAACGAGGCTGAACTCAAAATACCAATCGGGAAATCACTTAATTACACAAAATATTTCACGAAACAATATTTGCTCTGTAAACAGGAAATAATATTGACGTTAACAGCCTTTCCCCATACGTGCTTTACCGGCTAAAGACCTCAAACGTACACATGCATCTTTTTTCGGAAAATGCTACAGTTCGTGCCTCACCGTCCAAACTGTGACTTTGGAGGGTTTTATTTCACTGATGTCTCTAGCGGAGAATATTTTGAGTAATTATGAACATCTTCGTCTGACGATTTTGCTTGCCCAAGCTACACCAATAAGAGATGCTCAACATGAATATTCTCCACAGAGTAAAAACAAAGACAGACAGGGGAAGGAGAGAGGGGGTGGTGGGGGACATGTTTGTCGCCATTTTGTATCATTCTGTGAACCTCCGAAAATATTGTCTAGAGAAGATGGAGGCGCCTCAACGTCATTAAAAATGTTTGCTCGAGAAAGATGATCGTCTGTACCGGGGGAACATTTTTTTCGTTTTACCGTCTCTATACCATTGAGGGCGACCAATCTGTGCCTGGGGTGATTGGCTCTCTATAACCTGACAGCTCGTATAGCTTCTGTCTCTGACAGATACACGCTTTGAGGAGAACAACTGTCTACAAGCCACGGGCAAGTTCTTCTAGATCTGTCGCTTAAAGTTGTACAACTTGGTAGTGCCTTCCTGCCTGGTCATCGTGGAAACAGGCTGACCCGCATTGTCAAACTTGAATGGATACATTAATTAAAATACTGCAAGAAGTAGCTTAAACGGCTTTAAAAACGCGGAATACAATGTACGCAACTGATACAGCAGTGTCCTGTTCTACGTCTTTCTTCAAGTTCTAGGAAACACAATAACAGGCGCACCTTCGGTCGCTGTCGTTTCCTCGTAAAACAAAAAGAGTGGGCAAATTCGGTTATTGCCTTCATTAAGTATGATGAGAAAGGACATAGAGGTGGTGAGGGCTGTACACCTTCATATTGGTTCCAACAGCATGTGAGCAGCCAAGAGCAGGACACGTGTCCATGGTATCATTTACCCTCATTGATAAGGTACGCACAGCACCAATCTTCGGTCTCAATTTCGCTGCCTTGCCAATCTAACTCCGAAGTGCGCGTGTGAAACGGGAGATATGAATAAAAATGTGCGGTGTCATCCGAGATCCAAGGCTCCCCAAAATATGCCCCGGACTTGTCATTTCTAGTTTTTGCAATATTATCATACTTTTATGGAAAATGATAGTCACTTACCACCGATGCCTTTCCATCCTCGCGCTGGAGCGCGGTGAATTTTGATCTCCCTGAAGCGCCTGTGTGGAGTCTACAATATCGCGCTGGGGAACGAAGCTCCGAATTACGAATTGCACTTTCACCTAAACGCGACAAAGGAAAGAGCAAATCTTCCGATGCACTGCGCATTTTGGAGTAATAAAGATATTGTTTCGTCACTTAACCTAGTTCATGTTCGAAAAGTTGTACATTACACACTCTTTCCTTTTTCTTGATAAATGTCCATGGGGACACTAATGTAGTACGCATTGGAGCAAAGGCAAAATCAGATTCCTTCATTAGGGATTTGTAAAACGACTGGGGATTAAGCCTACACCCATCATTTCACCACAAAACTGAAATTGTGAACTTATCTGGGATTCTACAGGTCTTCCAATTCCATATTTTTAGGGGCTTCATATTTTCTACTTTCCTATTCCTTCTCCCAAAGAGTGCCAAATATCTTCATCGCAGCATCGATTTAATTACATTTTTCTAGATTTGGTTGCGTCGTAAAGTTGCGACAGAGTACAGATTCGCAGCAAACCAATAAAAAACCCTTAACCCCACAAGAGTTGGTGTAATTATGACAGTTTTAAGGATCTCTCAAGTTTCATATTTTTTATCAGCATAATCAGTAATGATTGACGTACTCTCGAAGATGTTAGTGGACGATAAAAAACTGCAATGGCGTTTATTGGACACTCACTGACGGTTTTCATTTGAAGTTTGATAGACAGGTAATGAAAATTAAAATCATCTGCCTCTTTCGAGAACAACGACTTTTCACAACAGTCAGATGACGAAAAGAATACCGCTGACTTCTGTAACGACAATACAATCCGAAAGTCCATGCTCCCAGTACAAGTCAGGATTTTTTTAAATGAATAAATGTGTCATTATAGGTATTTAATATTCCGCCCCTTCTACCCATGTGCGTGCATGTATACTTGAATCCATGTGCCGTGTTTTCTAATCGCCTCAAGAGACGCAAATCGACTCGTCTTTTCGAGATGGTTCATATCAATATCAATGAGGCATATCTTGAAATGATGATTGACAGAAACATATTTCATTTTTTACCATATGCTTTACTCCTGCGTCTTTTTTTCAACAAAACGCTATGCTTATACACTGTATATTCATGATTTAGTATTTTTAAAAAAGAAAGAAGATAAAACATAGCATCATAGTTTATAGATTAATAATAATAGTAATAACAACAATTATAATTCTACTACCGGCCTTCATTTTAAAATATTGTTGTAACTTTGCTTTAAGCGATAAGATGAAAAATGCTTGCAAATACAGCATATTATAAGAGCTATTTTTGGCTCTAAAATCCCACGAATGAGCGCTAATGCAACTTGAACACAATTGGGCATGTGTGATAGTTGATACCAAATAACCAATTTTGAAAATCATTATCATTGGAATCCTACTTCATTTAATTTTGTTCATAATAATTATATTCTTCTTCTTTAATATCTAGTAGCCCCTCTTATCCCCCTCACATTGATTATAGAGACGAGCGAGTGGAAGACGTGAAGATACGCACATTGTATTGATTCTCATTATCTTTCAAACATGCAAACATCTGCGCCGCAATTTTCTATTACAGAAAAATATGACTGTCAGTCAAAGACAGAGGTGTTTTGATGTGATGAAGTTTCCGCACATCAAGACAACTCTAAGCTGCCACTGCACTTTTGTTCTAATAAATATCCATTAAAACATGGAACGCCTTTTTATCACTCAGTGTGTGGCTAGTTTTTGTATATATCTTTTGTTTCCTTATAAGGAGTATAAAAACTGTTGTTTTTTCATCTTTTTTTTTTAATTGCGAGCTTTCTCATAACTACATGTACATGTACATGATGTGACAGAAGATGGGATTGCTCTTGAAAGGTTTTCATTTTTCATATATTTCTACTAAAATGTTATATTTCTTGGATTTGGGACCTAATAATACTTATCATGCTAAGGTAGTCCATTTCATAACAGGGGTATTTTCATGATTTGATCGACATTCATAATTGTGTATCGAAATAAAGTTTTGTGGGAAATAGTAATACCCAACATAATTATGCATGTCTGGCGTTAGATGGTTTCAAAAAGGTAAACTTGACGAGTGATCAATAATATTGTCGAGAATCATCATGAAATGGGGATCTTTCAAGCATTCTCGATATTCCTTGTTTAACCGATTTCCATATTTGGAAACTGGCATTTATTTAATATTACGAAATAATTTATTCATGGTGGCCCATATAGTGATGTATTCTTATATTTCCCCCAATTTCAGAACGTTCCGCCAGGAGATATCATCAATAAAACTCGATGCAATACAAAAGAAGTCACAATCAACACGCAAAGCTATCAATAATGGCACACACGTTCAGTGACCCGCATCCACAAAAACTAAAATCAAATGATGAACGAACCAAGCTATATCCCAAATACCCTACAGAAATTTACCCCCATGCATACTGATTTGTTCTGTCCTCCTTTTGCCAACGCTGTCGGAATGATTATTTCTTTTCTTGGATATTCAAAACATGTTGCCATATATCGTACAATAGCCTTGGGAAATGATTGTGAAACGTTTACAGTGATGGCAAAAGTAGACACAATTGTATCTCATAAAAGGAAAATAATCCACTTTACAGCTTATAAAAGGGATGTGTGTTCTAATCGTCCTACGTTGAACCCACCTATAGAAATCGGTGTAAGTTTGCTCTAAGGAAGCAAGGGTGACTTATCTCCGTGTTCACTGAATTTCTTTCAACGCATCGATGTTAATTTTAGGATGATTTATGGTGATCCGATTCTTCTGATTGAATGATATTATTCTAAAAAGAGAGACTCGGTGATATCCAAAAGAAGCATTTCAATAGGATCGAATTAAAGATGAAGTTGAGTTCTGGTCATGCGATTGCATGGTGAAAGAAACGGTGTGGAATCGACCAGAAAAGGTTGATCATCCAGCATATAAGAATTTGTGTGCATTGCAAGG